>ML101699.1:131596-195440 GCA_003697995.1 Taxidea taxus jeffersonii
GTTTCTAAGTAGGATCTGAAAAATCCTACTTTAAAAAATAATCATAGGTTTTTAAAAAATAAGGTTTCTAAGTAGGATCTGAAAAATCCTACTTTAAAAAATAATCATAGGTTTTTAAAAAATAATCATAGGAATTACTTATACTCAGAGGAACAGTACAGGTGAGATCAGAGCAGGCAGAAATGCACAAGGCATTAGACTGCCTCTAAGAAATTTCTTATCAGTGGGGCACCTGGGTGGCTCAGTGGGTTGGGCCTCTGCCTTCGGCTCAAGTCATGATCTCAGGGTCCTGGGATCGAGCCCCACATGGGGCTCCCTGCTCAGTGGGGAGCCTGCTTCCCCCTCTCTCTGCCTCGCTGCCTGCCTCTCTGCCTACTTGTGATCTCTCTCTCTCTCTGTGTCAAATAAATAAATATAATCTTTAAAAAAAAAAGAAAATTCTTATCAGTAATGGTTATTTAGTAAACAAAATGAAACACCAAAGAAAGTCTTTAAAGGCAGAAATATACTCTCATCTATCTGAAATGAGCTGGAAAAATTGCTTTTGAACTGACTAAAAGCAAGGAGCTTTCCTGTATTTTTGTCTCACAATTCCTACCTTGTATTCTACACTTTCTCTCTTTTTAAGATTTTATTTATTTGACAGAGAGAGAGAGAGAGAGATCACAAGTAGGCAGAGAGGCAGGCAGAGAGAGAGGGGAAGCAGGCTCTCTGCTGCGCAGAGAGCCCTATGAGGGGCTCGATCCCAGGACCCTGGGATCATGACCTGAGCCAAAGGCAGAGGCTTAACCCACTGAGCCACAGGCAGAGGCTTAACCCACTGAGCCACCTGGGCACTCTATACTTTTTTTTTTTCCTTTGGAAACCAGTAGAACATAGTATGAAATCAATTATACCTCTGCTTTTTTGAGATTATATTATTGTTTCCTGTAGCTATGAATATCAGAAAGCTTGGATATAATTTTCACAGAAAAAATGCAACACACTGGTAAATTCACCAAAATCTGAAAAACAGATAACTGTAAGGTTCTAACATCAGAAAAGGGTTTATCAATTACATGTGAATGGAACAAAAATTCTGGTGGTAATCTGACCATATTGACTTTAAGTCAGCTTTACAGTTCAATGCAAGTTTTTTGTGAACTGTTCCTGTGATTTAAAAATTTATGCAAAGTGGGGATGCCTGGGTGGCTCAGTTGGTTAAGCAGTTGCCTTCGGCTCAGATCATGATCCCAGCGTCCTGGGATTGAGTCCCACATCGGGCTCCTTGTTCGGCAGGGAGCCTGCTTCTCCCTCTGCCTCTGCCTGACACTCTGTCTGCCTGTGCTCACTCTCTCTGACAAATAAATAAATAAAATCTTTTAAAAAATAAAATAAATAAAATAAAAATTTATGTAAAGTGATAATTACTGCATAGTTTATATACTCATAATGTTTTCATGTAAGAACACATATCAAAGTTTATAATCACAGAACTGAGTACTAAACATTTTCAGGGAAAATGTCATAAGAAATAGTATACAAAGATTTTCCAATTGTCAGATTTTTAAAATTAATTGATTCATTTTAAAGGATTTTATTTATTTATATAAGAGAGAGCATGAGCCCCACACAGGGCCCCATGTGGGGCTTGATCCCAGGACCCTGAGACCATGACCTGAGCCCAAAGGACACTCAACCAGAAGAAGCTCCCCCAATCATCAGATTTTAAAGCAGTTGAGGGATCAATCCAATTGCAGAAAAAGGTGGGTACAAATAATTTAAAAATTTGGTTAACACTTGTTTTGAAAAAAAGTTTCAGATTATATTTTATAAAAGAAATTGATAGCTCTTGTTTTTCATTGTTTTATACTGCTTTAGACATGTTTCATCGATTTATTTAGGAATATGGGTCATGGGACACCTGGGTGGCTCAGCGGGTTAAGTGTCTGCCTTCGCTTAGGTCATGGTGTCAGGGGTCCTGGGATCAAGCCCCGCATCTGGCTCTCTGCTCTGCCTGCTTCTCCTCCCCCCGCCCCCCCCCACCTCTCTGCCTGCCTCTCTGCCTATTTGTGATCTCTAATAAGTAAAATTAAAAAAAAAAAAAGGAATATGGGTCATATATACATATTCAATTAATCGTAATAGCACATAGTAAGTGCTGTGTCAGAGATGTGAGTGATTGGTGAATAATTGTGTGTAGGTTACAGGGTACAAACTGGAAGGTACCGGAGGCTCCTGAGATGAGTCAAAGTGTGAGAGAAAAACAGCATGACGGTATGGGCAATTATGAGAAAAGGTTTTGATTATATGATCTCATGTATATAAATGGCTAATATGTTCAGAGACTAAAGTTAGCATTTCTTTCTTTTTTTTTTAAGATTTTATTTATTCATTTGGCAGAGAGAGAGAGAGAGAGAGAGCACACAAGCAGGCAGAGCATCAAGCAGAGGGAGAGGGAGAAGCAGGCTCCCACCAAGCAGAGAGCCTGATGTGGGGCATGATACCAGGACCCTGGGATCCTGACCTGAGCTGAAGGCAGACGTTTAACCTACTGAGCCATCCACATGCCACTAAAGTTAGCATTTTCTTTTTAACTGCAGCAAAGTTCAGTAAATGCAGATTATAATTAAGATAGGTATCTATTAACCATAAAACCCAATTATTAAAATATACTGAAAATAATAATTTGAATCTGAACTTGTCTAAATATTTATCAAGGCTTATAAAAATGTAGGCAAGTTAAAAAATTATATATAATACACACACATATAAAACATAAATGAACTACTTTATGGAGCCAGAAAAAAGATTACAAAAGCTAAAGGAAAATGAAAGAAAATACTCTTACATTTACAGATTTAATTATATATTTTTAACAAACTCTATTTTTTTTTCTTTAAAGATTTTTATCTATCTATTCGACAGAGAGAGATCACAAGTAGGCAGAGAGGCAGGCAGAGAGAGAGAAGGGGAAGCAGGCTCCCTGCAGAGCGAAGAGCCCGATGTGGGGCTCAATCCCAGGACCTCGAGATCATGACCCGAGCTGAAGGCAGAAGCTTTAACCCACTGAGCCACCCAGGCGCCCCAACAAACTCTATTTTTATCCCCAAATATAATTATTAATTTATATTGATAGAAAAATATTTTAAATTTTCAGTTAAAAAGTACAATCAGTAAGGGGCACCTGGTTGGCTTAGTTGGTAGAGCATGTGACTCTTGATCTTGGGGTTGTGAGTTTGAGCCCACATTGGGTATGGAATTCATTAAAAACAAAATCTTTAGGGACACCTAGATGGCTCAGTTGTTTAAGCATCTACCTTAGGCTTTAGGTCCTGGGATCCAGTCCTGCACTGGGCTCCTTGGGTCAGCAGAGAGCCTGCTTCTCCCTCTGCCTGCTGCTCCCCCGGCCTGTGAGCTCTCTATCTCTCTGAGAGATAAAATCTTAAAAAAAAAGTGCCTGGGTGGCTCAGTCATTAAGCGTCTGCCTTCAGCTCCTGCTCTGTGGGAAGCCTGCTTCTCCCTCTCCCACTCCCTCTACTTGTGTTCCCTCTCCCGCTCCCGCTGTGTCTCTCTCTGTCAAATAAATAAATAAAATCGTTAAAAAAAAAAAAAACCCAAACCAAACTTTAGGATCCACCTAAAACGTTAGGATTAAAAAATGGAAAAAGATGTACTAAGAAAGTAATCAAAAGAAAACTGGTTTAACTATATCATTATTAGAAAACACTTTAATACAAAAAACATTAGAATAAACTCAAAGCAGTGATAACAGGTTTGATTCACCAAGAAAATATAGGATAATAATATAGACTCATAATCTATAAAACAAAAATTGGCAGTACTATTTTTTAAAATATTTTATTTATTTGAAGGAAAGAGTGAGAGAGAGTATGAGAGCAGAGAAGTTCAGAGGGAGAAGCAGATTCCCCATGGAGCTGGGAGCCCGATGTGGGACTTGGGATCATGACTTAAGCTGAAGGTGGTCACTTAACCAACTGAGCCACCCAGGCGCCCCAGCAGTGCTAATTTTTAGAGAAATAGCTAAATATATTATCCTGTGGAAGATTTCTTTTAATAAATGATAGACTGATCAGACAAATCAGTAAGATCTGAATGTATATGAAATTTAATCTAATGAATACATGGGATAGTAAATACTGTACACAACAGCTATAGTATATTTTCAAACACATATTGACAGTGCATTTTAAGAAATCTGTCTACCTACTGGGCCATAAAACAAATTTCTCAACAAATTTCAAGAGATTAGCATCATATAGATATTCTATGATTAGGCTAGAAATCTGGGACAAGAGAAAACTTGCAGGGAAAAAAAATAGACACAGAGATTAAGAAATACTCCTAAATGACTCTTGGGTTAAAAATGAGATTATAATGGAAAATACTCTGAATTGAATCATAATAAAAATTCCACATAAAAAAACTTGTGGGATGCAGCTAAAACAGCATGTGGAGGAAAATGTACAACCTTAAAAAAAATATGCTTATACTGTCCAGAAGTTAGCTGAAAATAAGCTAAGCAAAAGTAGGAAAGTAAGAAAAAAATAAACCCGAAGAAAACCAAGAGGGGAAATTCAAAAGAATAAAATTCAAAGAATAAAAAGTCCAAACTTACAGAAACTATTCTAGAGCATGGAAAAAAAGGAAACAGCACCCAATTTATTTTATGAGGCTAGTGTAACCATACATAGAGTAGAGAGAAAAAAAAAAAGACAAGTCAGTATCAATAATGGTGGTAGATGGGGATGCCTGGGTGGCTCAGTTGTTAAGCGTCTGCCTTGGGACCTTATGATCCCAAGGTCCTGGGATAGAGCCCTACATCAGGTTCCTTGCTCAGTGGGAAGCCTGCTTCTCCCTCTCCCACTCCCCCTGCTTGTGTTCCCTCTCTCTCTGTCAAATAAATAAATAAAATCTTAAAAAAAAAAGGTGGTAGATGCTAAAATCCTAAACAAAGTATTAGTAACTATATCCAGCAATGTATTAAAAAAGTATTGCATTATAAGGTTGTGTTTATACTAGGAATGCAAAGTTGTTTTAACATTAGAAACTTGACTATAATTCACTACTTACACAAATTAAAAAGAAAATGATACTATGTTTTCAAAAAACGCAGAAAAAGCATTTTATAAAATTAACATCCATTCATGAGAAAGGAAAAACAAATCCTCTTAGCAAACTAAGAATAAGAAAACTTCCTCAATCAGATATTAAAGGGTATCACAAAATACCAAGAGCAGATGTCAGTAAACTATAGCCTGGAGGCCAAATCTGGCCTACTAATAAAGTTTTACTGGAACTCAGCTATGCCCATTCATTTACATCTTATCTGTGGCTACTGTCCAAGGGCACAAGAATTGTGAGAGACTGTGGCCCTAAAAAGCTTAAAATATTTACTACCTGGCTCTTTACATAAGAAGTTTACTGATTCTGACCTATAGTAAACATACCACCATGAAGTCAGGTTGTACCACTAATGAAATACCTTAGAAACATCTGCTTTTAACAGGCAAAATACTATCTTACCTTTTGTAGAGTGTTAAATAATGACTTAGAATTTTTAGAATTGGCCTGCACTGCTGTTTTATTTAATTTCAACTCCCTTTCACATCGTGCTATTTCCTTTTTGAGTTTCTCTCTTCGTTGTTGGTCTGCATCTGATGGGGAAAACAAATTTTTTAAAATAAAGAACAAAACAGAAAAATTAAGGTTTTGGTCTTGGAAGACTAATAAAGGGCACATTTTTTTTCTTGCTAAAAATGTTTATACTATTGATATATATAAATAAAAATCCATATACTCTTCCGTACAAAGGGAAGCTAACAAATATTTAATTTACAGAAACTTTAAGAGCATTATTTAAAGAACATAAACAAGACGTGACAAACTGGCTAAGCCTAAGAGCTCAAGGAAGCAATATTCACAGCGATACTGAAGGTAAGAAATGCTTGATGTGTTTGTCATCACCAAATGCAGAGTCTGAATTGGTCCATACATTCTCCCCCAAATGCAATATTATTGCCAATAACATTACATACCATATAAATTTAAGTTTTATAGACTTTAAAAAGATAACATTATTTTCAATTAGGATAACTGATTTCTACTATCTCTTAAGCACTATTCATTTGGAAATATAAATGAAAAAAGTGGTTTTGCACTTTAGAGTGCTTTAGGTCAGGTACTGAGTTGTTATCAAAGATGTATCATTGTATGAAGGCTGAAAATGGTGAAATGAAAGCCAGTCAAATTTCAAATTTAAATATAAGGTTAACCATAATCAAAATGACTTATATTTTCACATAAAATTAAAAATTTATCATATACTTTTTAAATTGGAATTTATCCCAATTTAATGGACAAGATAATTTCAAGTTTCAAATCACTCTGATTGGAACCAATTTATAAAAATTTCTACAAGCTTAAAAAAATAATCCAATTTTTAAAGTTTGAACTATAATTATTTAAAAATAAGCATGATAAAGTAAATATATTTATTATTTTAAAAGGTAGACTGAAATATAGATGACTCTTGAACTATATGGGTCCACTTATACGTGAATGTTTTACAACACAGTACTGTAAATATATCTTCTCTCCCTTGTGATTTTTTTCTAATTTTTAATTTTTGTTTTTTTTTAAGATTGTATTTATTTTTTTTGACAGAGAGAGACACATCAAAAGAGGGAACACAAGCAGGGGGAGTGGGAGAGGGAGAACAGATTTCCCGTGGCGCAAGGAGCCCAATGGAAGCTCGATCCCAGGACCCTGGGATCATGACCTGAGCTGAATGAAGGCAGACAGTTAACGAAAAGCCACCCAGGCGCCCTGTGATTTTTTTTTAAATCTAATTAGTAACTCAGACATTTTTTTAAAAAGATTTTTTATTTTTAAGTCTTTTCTACACCCAACATGGAACTCAAACTTACAACCCCGCGATCAAGTGTCCCATTTTCTACCAAGTAAAACAGCCAGGTGCCCCCCACCCCCTGTGATTTCCTTAATAACATTTTTTTCTCTAGCTTAATCTATTTTAACAATACAATATATATAATACCTGTAACACATAAGTATAAGTTAATTGACTATGTTATCAGTAAGGTCAATAGTAGGCTCTTAGTAGTTAAGTTTTTGGAGAGTCAAAAGCTATAGTTATTTTTGACTACGTGAGGGGGTTAGCGCCCCAACTTTGTCAACTGTTGATGTCAACTGTGTTACTTTCAGTTTATTCTATCCTCAAATGCCTGTTTAATTATTAACTATTATACATGTAATATATAAGATTATTATATGTTATTATTACTAATGTATTAACTACATTATAGCAAATAATATCTGTGGAGTAAATTAATAGAATTTTCTCTGTCAGATCTATTATTTCACTTATAAGTAAAACAAGTGAGTAAAAAAATCTTTAAGAGTCCTCAACACTATCAATTTTTAAATACTTCTATATTATCAAATCTGTCCAACCTATTCATTTAAGTAACACCTCCTCATACCATACACAAAAATCAACTCTAAATGTATCAAAGACTTAAATATGAGAGATTAAACTATAAAACTCTTAGAAGACAGAAGAGTAAATCTTTAGGACACTGGGTGAGGCAAAGATTTCTTAGGTACAAGCAATTAAAAAAATTAGACTTAAAATGAAAACTTTTATATATTTTTTAAAGATTTTATTTATTTATTTACTTGACAGAGAGAGAGAGAGCGAGATCACAAGTAGGCAGAGAGGCAGGCAGAGAGAGAGGAGGAAGCAGGCTCCCTGCTGAGCAGAGAGCTCAATGCGGGGCTCAATCCCAGGACCCTCATGTCATGATCTCAGGGTCGTGGGACTGAGATGCACATCCGGCTCCATCTGGGTGTGGAGCCTGTCTCTTCCACTTGCCAGCCCCACTCCTCCTAAAAAATATGGACAAAAGATTTGAATATTTATCAAAGACAACCAAATGACCAATAAGCATATAAAAAATGCACTACATCATTAGTCATGAGGAAAGTGCAAGTTGAATCCATGAGATACCACTTCACACCCACTAGAACGGCTGTAATCAAAATGGGAGTCAATAGGGGGGCACCTGGCTGGCTCATTTGGAAGAGCATCCAACTCTTGATCTCAGGGTCAGGAGTTTGAACCCCACACTGGGTGCAGAGATTACTAAAAAAATAAACAAAAAAAAAGGGAGTGAATAACAAGTGTTAGCAGGGATATGTTGGAGGCAAGAAGGTAAAATGGTACAGCCCTTAGGAAAAGAGTTTGGCAGTTTCTTAAAAAATTAAAATATAATTTTGCCATAAGACTTAGCAGTTCCACTCTTAGGAATATTCCCAAAAGAAATAAAACCTTACATCTACACAAAAGACTTGTACTTGAATGTTCTTAGCAGCACTATTCATAATAGCCAAAAACCCCAGAAATAATGCAAATAACCACCAATTGATGAAATAGACAAAATATGGTATTATCCATACAATGTAATACTATTTAGCAATTAAAAAGAATGAAGTACTGACAAACTATGGCACCGATGAATCTCAAAAAACAATATGCTAAGTGAAAAGTGTAATGCAAGAAACCCCATATTCAGTTTATATGAGATGTCCAGAAAAAGCAAATCTATAGAGAAAAAAAGTTGATTAGTAGTTGCCTGAGGCCAGGGGTGGGAATAGAGAACAGCTGCAAACGGGTATAAGGGATCTTTTTGGGCTGACACAAATGTTCTAAAATTGGTTTGTCATGATGTCTGTACAACTTTTAAACTTAGTAAAAATCAGTGAATCTTATTTAGTTAGGTGAGTAAGCTCTATGCCCAATGTGGGGTTTGAACTCATGACCCTGAGATCGAGTCACATGCTCTACTGATATGAGCCAGCCAGGAGCTCCTAAAATAATGAGGTATGCAAATCATTTGTCAATAAAACTGCTATAAAAAGTAAAAAGTCTTTTAATGCAGTCGAATATAGGATTTTAAAAAAAGGTTTATTTATTTGAGAGAGAGAGGGAGCAGGTGCACATGAGCTGGGGGAGGGGCAGAGGGAGAGAGAATCCTCAAGCTGACTCTCTACTAAGCATGGATCCTGACATAGAGCTCCATCCCAAGACCCTGAGATCATGACCTGAGCTGAAACCAAGTCAGTTGCTTAACCTACTGAACTACGTAGGCACCCCTTGAATATGGGATTATTTAAACAATTCAACAAACTATGTAGAGCTCTAAGGGCCTATTTAGCCAAAACTGCTCCATTTCGGTTGAATAGCCATTTTGTTGTTTATGCAGTAAAACTTAAATGGACCCTGCCCCCCCCCCCCAGGGGACTTACTTAAAAACAAGTCCTGGAAACCAGTCCCAGGTAACAAAGCCCAAATACAAGGGTGGGTCAGGCCAGGTGGAGACATCCAATCAGTGGGGGCACATACTGTTTCCCTAGCTACCAAGGAGTATGGGCCCCGCCCTTTGGGCATCAATTCTGACCAAGGTGATAGGCTAGTTCAAATGTCTACTATAGGGTAAATTGTAATTCAGTTGGTCACTTATGTGTGACCTAGCATGACTGTGCAGCTCTCTCTGTGTGTTACAATCTCACTGGCCACCTGTGTGTGGCCAGGCCCAACCACATGGCCTTTGCTCTAAAAAAGTTAGTCTGTAAGGCAGGGAAGGGTCACCTCTTTTTAAGAGATGACCCTGGCCGGTCAGTTTGATTCTTGATGCTTGGCACGAAATAAAGCTTTGCTTTGACCTTCGCTTTGTGTCAGTCTCGCTCCTTTGATTACGGACCCAACAGAGCTATTCTAGCTTAGATACTATGAAGATTGAAATGATCGAGTCAGTAGTCTGTTAGAAGAGAGCATCTTATAGAAACAGATGGCTCAAACCAAGAGATTTATTTTTTTAAATGTCTATAAAATCTGTTTCTACGTTAGTTATATTAATTATAATGAACATCAGCTCTATAACACAAGAATAATGATTATTAATTACACTTCGGTTTGGTGGTAACAATCTTTGTAATTCTTCTAGCCATCAAATTTTCTTCATTTACATGGCAAAAAAGAGAACCTTTTGTCTCAACTGACTGAAAGTAGAAAGAACTCTGGGATAAATAAGCACTAGTTAAATCTAAATTCCAAAAATAAAAAAGAGGAGCAATTCATTAAATACAGTCTACATGCTGTCAATTCTCAAATTTGTTTCTTCCTTTTTTTCTTTCTCTTCTTTCTTTTTTCTTTTCTTTCCTTTCCTTCCCCTTCCTCTCTTTCTTTCTTTCTTTTTTTTTTTTAAGATTTTATTTATTCATTTGACAGACAGAGATCACAAGTAGGCAGAGAGGCAGGCAGAGAGAGAGGAGGAAGCAAGCTCCCCGTGGAGCAGAGACCCTGATGCAGGGCTCGATCCCAGGACCCTGGGATCATGACCTGAGCTGAAGGCAGAGGCTTTAAACCACTGAGCCACCCAGGCGCCCCTCTCTTTCTTTTTTAAGTAAGTTCTGTGTGTTTGGGTTAGTTGGACACTTAGTCAGAGCCAGGGTCCCCAAGAAGAAAGCAAAAAGCCAAGACAGCTAAGACAAAACTGCATTAGCACCCTGATTTGCAGCTAAGACAAGACCACAAGAGCACCCTGTCTAGCAGCTTTTGCAAACATCCTGAAACAAAACAATTAACCATAGAACATTGGTCACTATCACTTCGTCTCCAAATGTCAGCCTACAAGATCACCAACACGTGAATAATAACCTAATCGGTGGACAGGTGCGTGATCAAAGCCCTGATTGGCACACCTTAGCAGCCAATCCACAGCCCTCCCCGCCTCAGGATGCTTAAGATAGTTTCATGGAAGAGTTTATAAAAACCCCTACACTTACAAGCTCAAAGGGCAACCCTCTTGGGTCCCCTCCCTCTTTGGGAGCTCTGTACTACTACTGGTCAATAAACTTTGCTGCCCACCACTCTGTCTGGTCTACTTCTTCATTCTTCAAAGTGGCAGGACCAAGAACCATGGGCACTAAGGGAACAAAAGTCCTGTAACATATGCCCAAAGTGGGGCTTGAACTGATGACCCAGGATCAAGAGCCACATGCTCTGAGTCAGCTGGGTGCCTCAAGTCATTGTTACTTCTTATCTGCATTCCTTTCTCTTAACTAGTCATTCTGCTTCTATCATTGCCCCTTACGGACTATTCTCAACTCAGTAGCCACAGAGATGTTTGTAAAAGTTAAACTGACTCTACTCCTGTTCTACTCAACACCCTCCAATAGCTTCCAACTCCATGCAGAGTGAAAGGCAAAGCACTTGCACTGGCTACAGTCCACTAACTCTATTCTCTCTGTCCAACCTCAATAACTTCTCCTAACACCCTTCAACTGGCCCACTGCACATCAGCTAGAAAGCTTTCTTTGCTGTTCGCTGAATACACCTATCACAATGCCATTTCAAGGCTTTTGTACTTGCCATTTCCTTGGTCTTGATTGGTCCTCTTCCCCCATCTAGCCACGTGCCTCTCCCTAGTCCTTTCAGGTTTCTGCTCACTTTCTCTGTAGGCCTTCTCTTACAAGCAGACTCTCAATCTCCCTTATCCTGCTTGATTTTTTCCCCATCGTATTCATCACTCTTTGACATAGTCTGTATTTCCTTATTTTAAATTTTTCTTATCATTTGTCTCCTTCAACTAGAATGTAAGCTCTATAAAAGCAGGTTCTTTATTCACCTCCACCTCCTTTTGTTCCAAGGGCCCTTAGAACAATATCTAGCACATAGTAGGTCCTAATATTTGCTGAATTAATCAATGAATAAACTCTGGTGAACTAAACAAAATATTACACAAAATGCCTGATTATTTTAAATTGGTGAACATGAATCTTAGATCCGAGGGCCTGATTCAGTAAGAGCATTAATAATATATTCAGGCAGGCTTTTTAATACTCAATCTAAATTAAAAAAGAGATATTACATGTTTTTGTTCAGGAAATTAATATCAGTATGAAAATTTAGCAAAACTTTCCCACTTAGAGGTGATCTTAGTTAAAGATTATCTGATAATGACAATTGGGTAAAAACATCTTAATTGAAATGATTCAGATTTTTTTTGAAGACTGCATTTTTAAAAAAGATTTTATTTATTTATTTGACAGAGAGGCAGAGAGGCAGGCAGAGAGAGAGAGAGGAGGAAGAAGGGTCCCTGCTGAGCAGAGAGCCCATGAGGGGCTCAATCCCAGGACCCTGGGATCATGACCTGAGCTGAAGGCAGAGGCTTTAACCCACTGAGCCACCCAGGCACCCCTGAAGATGGCAATTATTTATGTATTGTTTGTTTGTTTGTTTATAGTAATCTCTATACTCAACATAGGGCTCGAACTCATGACCCCTGATATCAAAAGTCACATGCTCTACTGATAGGGGCCAGCCAGGTGCCCCAAATGATTCAGATTTTTTAAGCTGGCAAATACTGAACTAGGGCATCTGGGTGGCTCAGTTTATTAACCGTCTGCCTTCGGCTCAGGTTATGATCCTAGAGTTCCAGGATTGAGCCCTGCATCAGGCTCCCTCCTCAGCGGGGAGCCTGCTTCTCCCTCTCCCCTGCCTGCTGCTCCCCTGTTTGTGCTCTCTCTTGCTCTGTCAAATAAAATCTTAAAAAAAAATACTGAGCCGGTTTTTTGTGCTAGAAAAATACCGTTAGTATGACACAGAAGAAAAAGAATATAGCACAGAAATTAAAAATCTGGAAGAATCCTTAGAGATTATCTAATTACCTTTCATTTTACAAGAGAGGAGGGTTATGAGGTAAAATGACTTGCCCACATAACTTTTATGGTGTGGTCAATCCCTTGCCTAAAATGTCTCTGCCCCTCTTCTAAAATTATTTGAACTCCAAGATTCCTTCACAGATATGAAAGCCTACACTAGGGCCTGTTACAAATAAAGGAACAAAAGGGGGGGACACAAAGTGCCAAGTGGGGGGGCCTATGAAGACACTGCTCACTGAATGGCAACTGGGGACTGGCTCAGCTTAAAAGTACTATATCTCTTCCACTAAGAAGGTCTGCAAGAAAAGATTGGGTTCAACTGATCTTGCCGTCTCTGATCTTTCCCAAACTGCACATAAGGGGCATTTCCCTACCTATTCTCTCATTCATTCATCACTTAGCATGCACTACACCTTGGGCTGATATTTCTTTTCTTCCTTTTTTTTTTTTTTAAGATTTTATTTATTTATTTGACAGAGAGAGCAAGCGAGAGTACAAGCAGGGGGAGAAGCAGAGGGAGACAGGGAAGCAGGCTCCCCACTGAGCAAGGAGACCAATGTGGGGCTTGATCCCAAGACCCTGGGATCCTGACCCGAGCCAAAGGCAGACATTTAACACTGAGCCACCCAGGCTCCCATGATATTTTCAATACAGAAACCCTCTTAGTTTGATTTTGTCTTATTAGTGGTACTGGACTACTACTAAGACAAGCACAGGCTATGACATCTATGTCCTTTGGCTATTTTTTTAAAAAATATTTTATTTATTTATTTGACAGAGAGAGAGATCACAAGTAGGCAGAGAGGCAGAGAGAGAGGGGGAAGCAGGCTCCCCGCCGGGCAGAGAGCCCGATGCGGGGCTCCATCCCAGGACCCTGAGATCATGACCTGAACTGAAGGCAGCGGCTTCATCCACTGAGCCACTCAGGCGCCCCACTTTTGGCTATTTTTAAGTATATATTTCCTGACTTAAACTCAAACAAAGGCTTCAAGTGGTATCATTTTAAAATAGGAATTTCAAATTTGGGGGTCTGATTATTTCCTTAGTAAAGTTTATTTAGAAAACTTGGGTCAATATGGATTTTCAGATACTATCAAGTTTATCAGTTAAGCTATTAGGATACAAATAGTAGACCGTATTTATCTGAAGAAAAGTGCCAGTTATGGTAGTTTTAGTGAATCATTCAGTAACCTTAATAAACCAAGGGAAGTGAGAATCACAGAATCCTAGAACTTACCCTTGGCAAGCCTTTTAGTACTATCCAAATTTTTATATGTAGGAATAATGAAATCCAGAGAAGTTAAATAATTTATCCAAAGTTATGCAGCAATTTAGTGGCAAAGCGTGGGCTCAATTCTAAGCTCCTAAACTTAGAATTACAAGCTTCTTTTATTTATGGATAATTTTTAAAAGTTACAAAATGCTTCCTTCTGACATATGTTACAACATGGATGAAATTCAAGCACCTTATGTTAGGTGAAATAAGCCAGTCACAAAAGGAAAACTATGGGATGATTCCACTTACATGAGGTACCAGAGTAGTCAGAGACAGAAAACAGAAGGATGGTTGCAAGGTAGTTATTGTTTAATGGGTATGAGTTTCAGTTTTGTAAGATAAGAAGGGTTCTAGAAATAGGCAGTAGTGACAGTTGTACCACAGTATGAACACAGCCAATGTCAATGAAATGGTTAAAATGGTTAGACTTACAAACGGTTACGATGGTAAATTTTATGTTATATGTAGTTTACCGCAAGGTTTTAAAAAAATTTTTTTATTTATATTTTAAGTTAGCATACCATGAAATATTGCTTTCAGGAGCAGAGTTCAGTGATTCATCACAGACAACACCCAGTGCTCATCACAAGTGTCCTCCTTAATCTGCATTACCCATCTAGCCATAAGTTTTTTTTAAAAGTCAGTATGTGAAAAATAACTTACATTTGATGCTGGCACTCATGCTTAATGGAACTGAGCAGTCTACTGCAGCTGAAAAAAAAAATTAGTTGTTTAATAATATTCTTAATAGTTATAAATGACAACAAATATCAGATGTGGAAAGCACAAAAAGTTCCAGAATTTGCAGTTCCTTGTTTTGATTTTTATGGTACTTCTAGAGATGAAAAATATAATACCCTTAATAAAAAAAATACACTGGTTGGGATTAATAGCTCATTGGATACTGCAGAAGGAAGTATTAGTGAACTTGAATATATATATATTCTATATATATATATATATATATATTGAATAGCAATATATTCAAATTGAATATGAGTATTCAAAATGAAACAGAGTAAATAAAGATTGGAAGATGAATGCATAGAGCATCACTGACCTAACTTCTTAGCATACCTGTAATTGGAGTTAGGTAAGTGCAATCTACCTGCACTTAGCATACCTGTAATTGGAGTCCCCAAATAAGCACCCTCAAAAAGGCAAAATAAGAGGCCCTACACTACTTGATTTCAAGACTTACTGTAATGCTATAGTAATTAAGGCAGTACGATTTTTTAAAAATATTTTATTTATTTATTTGACACGGGGGTTGGGAGAGACAGCAAGCACAAGCAGGGGGCAGGCAGAGGGAGAAGCAGGCTCCCTGCTGAGCAAGGAGCCAGACGTGTGGCTTGATCCCAGTACCCTGAGATCACAATCAGAGTTGAAGGCAGCTGCTTAACTGACTGAACTACCCAGGTGCCCAAGGCAGTATGGTATTATAATAAAGATAGACATATAAGATCTAGAACAGAACCAAGAAGTCCAGAAATTTACCCTCAAATATGCATCAGCTGTCTTTCAAAGACTGCCAAGGCAATTCAACACAGAAAGGACAATCTCTTCAACAAATGGTACTGGGAATATCAGGATATTCACAGGCAAAAAACTGATACTTATATCATATATAAAAACTCATTCAAAATGGATCACAAACTTAAATGTAGGAGCTAAAACTTACAGTGCTAGAAGAAAACACATAAGAAAATCTTAGTGTCCTAAGATTAGGAGATTTCTTAAACAGGATATGAAAAGTATAAACTATAAAAACAACTGAAAAGCTGAACTTGATTTCACATGTCACAAAATACAGTTTTTCTTTAGATTTCTCAGTCATTTAAAATATAAACTTTGTAAAATGTGAACTAAAATTTAAAAAACTTAGCTCTTTAAATGAAAAAACAAAAATTTCTTAGAAGACATTGGTGAAAAACTGGTGAAATTCAAATAAGATCTATAGTTAATAATATTCAGTTGCTAGTTTTAATAATTGCACTGTGGTTATATAAGATTTTAACATTAAGGAAAGCTGGGTGAAGGGTTTCTGTGACACTATACTATTTTTGCAACATTTCTAGAAGTCTAAAATAATGTCATAATAAAAGTTTTAAGAAAATGAAAAGATAAGTCCCCTGAGAAAATGTGTCTGATACAGGATCTGTATTTAATATACAACGAACTCACAATTTAGTATTAAAAAACACCTTATTCTTAAAAATGGGCAAGACAAAACAAAACAAAAAAAAAATGGGCAAAACATCCGAACAGATATTTCACCAAAAAAAGATCTACAGATGGCAAATAAGCACAAGAAAAGTTGCTCGACATCATTAGGCATTAGGGAAATACAAGCTAAAATCCTGATGAGCGACTTCAATCTCCACTAGAATGGCTGCAGAAGGACGGCCAAAAGAAGTGCTGGTGAGAATGTGGAAGTGACAGAAACACACGATGGCACTACTCACTCTGGAAAACAGGCAGTTTCTTAAAAAGTTAAACATACTTACCATTTTACCCCACAATTCCACTCTGAGTGAATACAGTGAATACATTTATCAGAGTGAAAAGGAAGCACATGTTCAAAGACTACACATGAATGTTTAGAGCAGCTTTATTCCTAATGGCCAAAACTGAGTCAAAAACAATCCAAGTATCCACCAACTGAAGAATTCATAAGCTAACTGTGGTATATTCATTGAATGGAAACTGCTTAACAATAAAAAGTAAGAATTAAGGATGTACATACCAACACGGATTAGTCTCCAGAGCATTAGCTAACTGAAAGGACCCAGACACAAAATGATACGCAGTGCATGATTCCATTTATATGAAATTCTAGAAAAGCCAAAACTATAGTGGTAGAAAGCAGATCAGTGGTTACTAGGGAATGGGGGAAGAGACTGATTGCAAAGGATTAGGGAGAACTTTTTAGAGTGATGGGAATGTCCTATATCAGAGGTCAGTGAATAGTTTTCTGCAAAGGGACAGATGGTAAATCCTTCAGGCTTTACAGAGTGATTATGGCCTCTAGTCCACTCTGCTCGTTAGTGCAAAAGCTACCACAGACAATATATCCAAGAATGAACATGATTGTGTTTATTTATGGACAATGAAATTTGAATTTCATGTGACTTTCACATGTTATGAAATAGTTCTTTTGATTATTTTCTGACCATTTAAAAACATAAATATAAGTATCATTCTTAGCTCAAGAGCTATACAAAAATAGGTGGCAGGAGGATTTGGCCTACAAGCTATAGTTAGTCAATCCCTGCTACAGAATGAATGTTGTGGTCATTATACAAATGTATATATGTTCCAAAACACTTAACTATATGCTTAAAATTAGCTGATTTTATTGTGTATGTTATTATCTCAATAAAGCAACAAAAAAGAAAAAAGTGGTAGCTGGCATCCTCTTTGTACAATTTCTATAGTAGATGTGAAAACAAGAGAGCAGATTACAAACTTTTATTATATTTAGATCAGTATCTAATCACAAAAATATATTATGGATAACACAGGTAAAATGAGATAATATAGTTATTATACAGATACCAAATACAGTTAATAAAAATGGCATTATGAACTGTCTACATATAAAAGTTAGAGTTAACAGGTGATATCTTACCACACCAAATGCAAATCCATTTATATATATTCATTTTTGCTACAGATTTACCCTAATTAGAAGTGAAGCTGAGGGTTTAAATTGGGTATAGAAAGTTCACATTTGCACATTTTTACCTTTGGCTGAAAGGATTTTATTATAGTGAACAGCCATGTGATTCTTGACCAGGTGGAGAGTACTTAGTCTGAGAGAGGAGGAGTCAGTGCAAAAAGCTAAAAATTAAAACATATTTAATAATTATATATTTAGAATTAATATAAAATTCATCATGAGATAAACAAGACACTGATTATTAAGCTAATATTTATAAAATGTTCTGAAAATTAACCAACAGACAGACATACTAACCTATCTGTGATGCTGAGTATATCCTAGCCTTAATCTTGCACTGATAACTGACGTGCTATTGACTACTTGGGTCCAAACCTTTCTAAGACTGAGAGTTTGGGAAGAAAATGTAGAATATAATCTATCATTGTATTTACAAAACTGTTTCTTATTGACAGGACTCAATCTCACAACTAAAAATGTTTAGCCACGTGGCTGATTATAAAATAACGTTAGCATTATTAATAATTTTAATAGTTGAATAAATCAAACAAATCTGAAACTCAAATACTATGCAAAGATTCTTTTCTGAGAGGCAACTTCTAATTTCACACCTGAAAACATCATCAGTTTACTGCACTCTTCTTCAAGTATTAGGACTATCTTAAGACAAATATAGTCACATAGAAATTCCAAGACATTAAACTTTTCAATCTCATCTAAACTGTTTAAAAGAAATCTTAGAAATTTATATTAGTATAAATGTATAAAATGTAAATAAATGCAGGCATAACTTTTAAACATTAAAAACTGACTTCAGAGTACATATATATATATAGTTTTATAAAATCAACAGCTAAAATGGCATATAAAGATTGAAAAATAAGGGAACTTCCTGCATGACCATTCCCTCCCATCCCAGAAGCATGCTCTACTATTATTTTTATGCATCCTTCTAGGGAAATTCTATGCATAATAAAAGGATATACAATAATGATAAGCTCAATACTATTATTACTATTAAATTTATTGAATAGGTACCATGCATGCACTGTTTTAAGCTCTTAACATGGAAACACTCATTTAGTTATTATTATCACCATTTAATAGAAATGGAAACTAAGGCAGAGAGATGTGAATAAGGTCTTCAAGGTCCCACAGCTGATAAAGGGCACAATTTAGATGTGAACCCAGGCAGCCCCCAACTTAGACCCACTAAACCTTACCAGCTCTGCACATAGTTTTTTTTAAATTTTTACTTATTTTTTAAAATTTATTTTCAGTGTTCCAGAATTCATTGTTTATGCATCACACCCAGTGCTCCATGCAATAAGTGCCCTCCATAATACCCACCACCAGGCTCACCCAACCTCCCAAACCCCTTCCCCACCAAACCTTTAGTTTTTTTCTCAGAGTCCACAGTCTCAGCTCTGCACAGATTGTTAAAAAGCAAACTATTTATTGTTGTTCATTCTGCTTTTCTTTTTTTTTAAGATTTTATTTATTTATTTGACAGAGAGAGATCACAAGTAGGCAGAGAGGCAGGCAGAGAGAGAGGGGGAAGCAGGCTCCTTGCTGAGCAGAGAGCCCGATGTGGGCCTCGATCCCAGGACCCTGAGATCATGACCTGAGCTGAAGGCAGAGGCCTAATGCACTGAGCCACCCAGGCGCCCCCATTCTGCTTTTCTAATGTTTGTACACTTTACATCTAGTTTTAGATTTTTAGTTAAAAATAATTTTTCGGGGCGCCTGGGTGGCTTAGTGGGTTAAAGCCTCTGCCTTCAGCTCAGGTCATGATCCCAGGGTCCTGGGATCGAGCCCCGCATCGGGCTCTCTGCTCGGCGGGGAGCCTGCTTCCCTTCCTCTCTCTCTGCTTGCCTCTCTGCCTACTTGTGATCTCTCTCTGTCAAATAAATAAATAAAAATTTAAAAAAAAAATAATTTTTCAACATTTATGACTCTGACCTATGTGTACATACACTTTATTACAAGAAATAAGTTAACTGAAAATGTGATCCTTCTTTCACTTTTAGAGGAACCAGTATCAAAGACTTTTCATGTAAATAAGGAAAAAAAGACTTAAATCATTTTCCTTAAAAAACCCAGAGTTTAAGTTTTGAAGCTATAATTATAAAAATATATTTTAAATTCACATTAAAAATTTAAAGGCTTTAAAATGTGGAAATACAGATTTCTTTTTCATAGACTCTAGAATCCAGATGTAAAAAATAAAATCATAGGTGTTTATTCCTGATACAAAATACATTTTTCAAGTGCTCTTATCTGCACAACTTTTCCTTTTCAATGCCAGTGTCTTTACTAACCTCCAAATCATCATTTTACCTAGGAAGGCGTGGGAAGCCAGGGAAGTCTGCCAGCATGGAGAGAGCAGCTGGAGCTGCAGCAGGGAGCAGGCAGCAGCCAGGGCCACATCCTGGGCACAACACTAGTTTGAAAGGATGGCTTCCTAAATTCTTTCATCTCAAGAATTCCTATAATATTTAATTGTAATTAATAATATGAAGTCTAATACTGATTAAATGAAGTAATTTTTCATCATGTCCTATAATTTACAAATAAAGGAAACAGTCAACCTTTTAACACATAATCTTTTACCACCTAAATACCTCACTTACCATTACTTTTGGTGCTCAAGTGTCCTTTAAACAAGCATGGTGGACCGTATCTGGGAAGGACAGAGGTTGCTCTGACTTTTAACAAAAAAATATAAGTTAGGATAAATGAAACACAACTTGTACAACAACAATATTGAATATTTAAAAATAACAAATATATCTTTGATTTTAACTTTCAGAGTTGTTTAAAATTTTATTCAATCATGATACTAATCAGCAATGATATATCAGACAGACAAAAATTCTACTGCTACAGAAGATATAAGGCTATCTCTTAAAAAAATAAGTTGTTTTCAGAACAGCTGTACCGTGAGACGTTAGTTTCACTGAATAAAATGATAAATGCCTCACTTATGTTATTTGATATATATTAATTTTATTCAGATTTTTTAATGATTTGGAGATATAGTAGAAGTGAGATTTTAAGTTAATACCTAAATATTAACTATTTCAGTTAATCAAAAGTAAGTCTGTTCTTAAAAATAATTTTAAGAAAGTAATCCTCTCACAAAGTAGTTTAATAAATTAGAAATTATATAATATAATGTTACTATGTATAACATAAACATATACAAATTTCAGAACAGAACTTAATTACGAAAAGATGTCTTAAGGTTTATCTTGTCCAACCCCCTTACGCTCTTGTTTGGATCCTCACTATTTCCCCTAAAGTCAGTGTCTCATCTTGACACTCATCTCATCTCATTTTCTGAATGTCAGAAAATTAGATATATACCTCATCACAAAATTAATTTCTCTCCCCCAAAAGTGAATTGTGTTTTGAGGAGTAACCTTCAAGATAAGAAGGCTGAGTTATAGATTTTAATGGAATTTAAATATGAATTTAATATGAATAGTGTATACCTAAGATATGTTTTAAGAGGGTAAAATGGGGGACGCCTGGGTGGCTCAGTTGGTTAAGCAGCTGCCTTCGGCTCAGATCATGATCCCAGCGTCCTGGGATCGAGTCCCACATCGGGCTCCTTGCTCGGCAGGGAGCCTGCTTCTCCCTCTGCCTCTGCCTGCCTCTCTGCCTGCCTGTGCTCGCTCTCTCTCTCTCTCTCTCTAACAAATAAATAAATAAAATCTTAAAAAAAATTAAAAAAAAAAGAGGGTAAAATGGTTAGTCTGCTATCAGGTGGGCTGTTGTAAGCTAAAAAGGGGTGGAAGGGACACAAAGTCTGGAAGAAATATGGATGACTGAAGATGGAAAGAGAGGTATTGAGATAGAACTGAAATACAGGGCAGAGAACAAAGCCTGCTAGAAAAGACTAAAATAAAAAATACTTGAGATCTGATTATCTGAGGAGATCCTTCTCTATCACAGGCCAGAGAGCAGGAAGGAAAAAATTAACTTATTATTTGGGACAAGAGAGGTCAAGGTGATAACATTTGAGTCGATAATGAAAGTTATAAAATTAGCATAGTTTGTTTCTACCAGGAAAGAAGGGGATCTGAGCCCTAAACACACAAAAAAAGCAAAATGACCAACAAAACCTCTCCAGCAAATCTTGTTTCCTGGAAGAAAACAAAGTGTTTCATATTTTGCCTGCCCAGAATCCAATGTCCCTTTATCTGGAAATAGAACCCCAACTTGCACTTGGGTTGCCTTACTCTTGCCTTACTCTTACACCGAATAATTCAAGTAGAACTTATCACTCAGCTAAGGGGTGGGCATATAATCCAAATCTGACCAGTTATGTTCAGTGAATTGGGAATAGCAATGTGATCCAAGTCCAGCCAATGACACACAATTCTGGGACTTCTACTGGAACTATTAGGAAAGAGATACTCTCTACTGGGCTAGAGCCCAGTATAAGACAGAAAGAAGTCTGGCACTCCTGGTGGCTGTCTTGTACCAGACAGAGAACCTGTTTGAGAATGAAGCCTAACAGAGAGAAATGGAAGACAGAAAGATTCCTGGTAATTTCATTTGAGTCCCTGGATCTAACCATGTTTGACATTACTAGACATTACTAGCCATTTCTTTACAGAAGCTAAAAATTCTCTAAACCAGTTTGAATTGTTTCTTCACTTGTAGTCAAAAGCCAATATACTGAATACTAACTGTGCCAGGCAGGTACTGTTCTAAGCACTTGGTAACTATAAGATTCATTTAATCCTTATAACAATCCTATGAGATAGGTATTATCATTACCCTCACTTTAGAGTGAAGCACAAAGAGGTAAAGCATGTAATTTGCCCAAGATTACACAAAAATTCTGTAATAGACTCAGATTTTGGATCTGAATCCAGGGGAACTTGATAAATGTTGTATGTTCTGACTGTTCTACTGACCAGCCATTCCTCCCCCTCTCTTCCTGTTCTTCAACTTCCCTATTCCCTGAGAAACAATGATATTGAAAGTAGGCCAATTAATAATCCTACAATGACCTCTAAGTGTTTAAGTGAAAGGAACAGTAGCATGCATCTCACTTTAAATCAAGTTAGAAATAATTAAGCTTAGTGAGGAAGGCATGTTGAAAGTGGAGATAGGCCAGATCTAGGCCCCTTGTGTCAAACATTTAGCCAAGTTATACATACAAAAGAAAAGTTCTTGAAGGAAATTAAAAGTGCTGCTCCAGGGAATACATAAATGATAAGAAAGTGAAATAGCCTTATTGCTGACATGTAGAAAGCTTTAGTGGTCTGGATAAAAAATTAAAACAGCTACAATATTCCCTTAAACCAAAGCCTAATTAAAAAAAAAAAAAAACCGGGGTGCCTGGGTGGCTCAGTGGGTTAAAGCCACTGCCTTCAGCTTAGGTCATGATCCCAGGGTCCTGGGATCGAGCCCCGCATCGGGCTTTCTGCTCGGCAGGGAGCCTGCTTCCCTTCCTCTCTCTCTTTGCCTGCCTCTCTGCCTGCTTGTGATCTCTGTCAAATAAATAAATAAAAAATCTTTAAAAAAAAAAAACAAAAACCAAAACTAGAACAAAAACAAAAACACAAAGTCTAATCCAGAGCAAGACCCCAATTCTCTTCATTACTGTGAAGGTTGAGAGAGGTAAGGAAGCTGCAGAAGAAAAGTCTGAAGCTAGCTGGGGTTAGTTCATGAGGTTTAAGAAAAAGCTACCTCTATAACATAAAAGTATAAGGTGAAGCAGCAAGTTATCTGGAAGATCTAGCTAAGATCATTATTGAGGTGGCTACACTAAGCAGACTTTCAACGTAGACGAAACAGCTTTATATTGGAAGATGCCATCTGGGACTTTCAGAGTCTCTGAGGAGAACTCAATGCCTGGCTGTAATGCTTCAAAGGACAGGCTGACTCTCCTGTTAGGGCTAATACAGCTGGTGACTTTAAATTGGAGCCAAAGCTCATTTACCATTTTGAAAATCCTAGGGCCCTTAAGAATTATGCTAAATCTACTGTGCCAGTGCTCTATAAATGGAACAATAATGCTCACATGACAACACATCTGTTTACAACACAGTTTAATGAATACTTTGGGGTGAGTGTGTGTGTGTGTGTGTGTGTGTGTGTGTCTGGGTGGGCTCAACAGATTAAAAAAATATTTTTTAAGATTTTATTTTTATTTATTTGACAGAGAGAGAGAGAAAGAGAGAGAACACAAGCAGGAGGAGAGGAAAAGGGAGAAGCAGGCTCCCCCCTGAGCAGGGATCCTGATGCAGAGCTCCATCCCAGGACCGTGGGATCATGACCTGAGTCAAAGGCAGTTGCTTAACCAACTAAGCCACCGAGGTGCCTCTCAATGGATATTTTAGGCTTACTGTTGAGGCCTCTGGCTCAGAAAAAGATTCCTTTCAAAATATACTGGTCATCGACAATGTACCTGGTCACCCAAAAGCTCTGATGGAGATGTACAATGAGATTAATGTTTTCACGTCTGCTAACACAATATCTATTCTGCAGACCACCGATCAAGGAGTAATTTCAACTTTCCAAGTCTCATTATTTAAGGAAGACATTTCTTAAGGCTACAGCTGCCATTCCACTGACGGATCAGGGCAAAGTAAATGGAAAACCTTCTGGAAAGGGTTCACCATTCTAGATGCCATTAAGAACATTTCTGACTTGTAGGAAGAAGTCACAATATCAACATTAATATGAATTTGGAAGAAACTGATTCCAACCCTCATGGATGACTGAGGGGCTCAAGACTTCAGGGGAGGAAGTACCTATAGATGTGGCAGAAATAACGACAGAACTAGAATTAGAAGTGGAACCTGAAGATGTGACTGAATCGCTGCAATCTTACAATAAAACTTTAACAGATGAGGAATGGCTTCTTAAAGACAAGCCAAGTGGCTTCTTGAGAATCTATTCCTGGTAAAGATGCTGTGAAGATTGTTGAAATGACAACAAAGGATTTAGAATACTACATAGAATTAGCTCATAGAATTAACTCCAGTTTTGAAAGAAGCTCTACTATGGGTAAAATGCCATCAAAGGGCATCACATGCTACAGAGAAATCATTCATGAAAGGAAGGGTCAATCAATGTGGCAAACTTCAATGTTGTCTTCTTTTCTTTTATTTTCCTTTTCTCTTTCCTTCCATCCTTTCCTTTTTTAAAAATTTCATTTTTAATTTTTTTTTTTTTTTTTTATCAGAGAGAGAGAGAGCGAGCACAGGCAGACAGAGAGGCAGGCAGAGGCAGAGGGAGAAGCAGGCTCCCTGCCGAGCAAGGAGCCCGATGTGGGACTTGATCCCAGGACACTGGATCATGACCTGAGCCGAAGGCAGCCGCTTAACCAACTGAGCCACCCAGGCGTCCCTAAAGATTTCATTTTTTAAAAGTAATCTCTACACCCAGTGTGGGACTCAAACTCATGACCTGTACATCAAGCATCACATGCTCCACTGAGCATCTTAGGCATCCCCAATGTTGTCTGTGATTTTAAGAAACTACCACAGTCACCCCAGTGGTCAGCAACCACTACCCAGACCAGTCAGCAGCCATCACATTAATGCAAGACCCTTCACCAGCAAAAAGATTATGTACTTGCTGAAAGCTCAGATAATGGTTAGCACAGGCAGACAGATTGGCAGGCAGAGGCAGAGGGAGAAGCAGGCTCCCCGCGGAGCAAGGAGCCCGATATGGGACTCGATCCCAGGATGCTGGGATCAAGACCTGAGCCGAAGGCAGCTGCTTAACCAACTGAGCCACCCAGGCGTCCCGCAATAAAGTATTTTTAAATCAGGGTACATACATTGTTTTTTTTTTAGACATAATGTTACTGCATACTTAGTAGACTATAGTGTAAACACAACTTTTATGTACACTGGGAAACCAAAACATTCATTTGACTCACTTTATTGAGGTATTTGCTTTATTTCAACAGAATGGATTCTGCAGTATCTCTGAGGTATGCCTGTATACTTGAAATTTTACATACATCCTTTCTCATACTCCCATCTCTGCCATGGGATAGTAAGTAAAAAGCAATAGCTCTAGGGTTTCACATTCCTCATCTGGATATAAAGACTGTTCTGCTGCTTAGTATGACCTTGGCAAGTTATTTATGATCTCTTAGTTTATTTGCTGTGAAATAAGGATAATACCTATCAAGAGATAGCTTGAGAATTATTTCTGGTACCCAGCAAGGGTAGCTTATGTTGCAAAATTTCTAAAAACCATAAAGGCAAGTTAGTTAGTCTTTTCTGGAATTTAGGTTGATAGAGTGTCAGAATACACAGTTTGCTATCAATGGATAGTAATTTCCTATATTCAGAACAGCACTTATTTTGACCAATGATTACATAATAAAGGCACACTCATTTTCAAAGCAAGACTTATTGCAAGAAACTACCTAGCAGCTTGCTTTAAAGATACTTTAAAAAGTGATAATTGGGAGGGGGAGGATCTGGCCATTACTTTATCTGGCTTGAGGCAAGAACTCTCTTTGCTCAGAAGATGTGAAAATGCAAATTATTTGGATTGAGTCAATTCATAGAGATTTAAAGTTATATGGCCCCAAGAGTTCCACCCTGATGTCCACTTGAGAATAAAGTGCAGGTGTACACTGTGATTATGGATTAGTCTTTCGTCACTAAAACTGCAGCCAGCAACACTGTATCATTTGGAAGCTTATTAGAAATGCAAAATCTCAGACCCCACCAGAGGTACTGACTCATAATCTACATTTTAACATGATTCCCAGGGGATTCCTATTCATATTAAAGTTAAGAGAATCCCTGGGTTACTTGTTTTGTGGGGAGGGAGGTGGTTACAGAAGGACGATTTCATATTTACTGATTACTTAAAATATGCCAGGAGTTATATATTATCTGCATTTAATTTTCAAGAACTCGGACATGGGTGTTTTACTGCCACATTCGAGATGAGGAAATTGGGTGTCGCCCTTGCGTAGAGCAGGGGGTTTTGACCTGGGGCTCTGGGAGGTCTGACTCTAAAGACCAAATTTAGTTCCTCTGCCTCGGAGGAACCGAGATGAAAAAGGCTGCATGCCCCGGAGTTCAGGTGACCGGGGTTCCACGAGTCAGGGCCTCAAATTCTGAGCAAGGAGGGCCTCCCTCCTGTGCGCGGGATAACACCTGGGTCAACAGTGGCGACCGAACAGGGGACCAGAAGCCCCCAAGGCGCTCCTGCACCCGTGCACCCGTGACCCGCATCCCGCATCCCAGGCCCGGAGCGAGGGCCGGCGTGAGGCGGCCGTCACTGCGAGAGCTCCGTTTACCTCTCCGGCTGCCATCCATGCTTAGATTCTCTTGCAGCCGCCGTGGGGACACTTTAGGACCCCTTCGGTCCTTCCCTGGGCCGGGCCAGGCCCCGCAGCAGAGGACTGGCGCGCACCAACCGGCGCGGGGCCGCAGCTGCCGGAGACCGTCGTCAGGCCGGTTGCTAAGGGCCGAGGCCAAGGCGCTTGGATTGTGACGTCACTGCGCAGGGACGTGCTCTCCCGCAGCCCCGCCCCCGGGGGTACCTGGAAAGGCGGGGGAGCAGTTGAGGGATGGGGGCCCTGGGCGGGGAAAGTCTGAAGTGCCTGTCTGTGGCTCTGGGATTCTGCCAGTTGTCCACAGAGCGGCCTCCTGTCAGGAGCCAAGTCACCAGCACCTGGCAGGTCTTGCCCTGCGGGAAGAGCAGGCGACAAGGTGGCCTCATCTGGCATCCACGGCCCCTGGGTCCCGGAAAAAAAAAAAAAAAATTCAAACGCAGATGTTGGTTGAGGTCCGGGTAACATTTAACCAGCTCCAAATAGTTAAATTTCAAAGTAGTTCGTGAACATTTGGATTAGTGAAAATCCTGGGGATGAAAAAAATCTATATACTTACATCTTGATTTTTAACCTCAATAATCAGTTTGCATTTCCTTTCTGCTTACTGAGCTCTACTCTTCTCTCCCCACAGCCAGTATTTTCATTTTAAGGCTCCAATCTGTTTTTCTTTACGCTGGAACGGAGTTGTAATATGAACGAGGCGTTGATTGGTCTGCGGCTTTCTATGCTTTAATTTTGAAGCAGACCTACCTTTGGATTCTTGGAAATAAGATCACAATAGGGCAGGAAGCATTCTGTAATGTACCGCTCGCTTCTCATCAGTGGCACCACTGACATTTTGGGCTGGGTGCATAATTCTTTGTTGTGGGAGGTGCCCTATACATAGTAGGACGTTTGGCAGCATCCATGGCCTCTACCCACCAGAGGACAGTAGTAACCCACCTTCTCCACCTCTGGTTGTGACAAAAATGTCACCAGATATTGCCAAATTTACCCCGGGTGCAATTTTGCCCCCCCCATTTGAGAATGGCTGGTGTGATGGAAAAAATACTGGCTTTGGAGTTAGGTATATGGAACTTTTCTGCCACTTGTCAGCTTGGGTCCTTGTTTGGAAACCTCTCTGAGCCTCAGGTCCTTGTTTTCTAAAATGTAAATGATGCTACTAACACTTGCGAGGATTAATATATACACTGCCTGGAAAATAAAACAAGGTTTTCAACAAATAATAGTTTTTCTCTTTTCTAAGGAAAAATCCAGACATAAGGGAGTTAGTCAGGCATCCTATGACAAGGAAAGGGGAATAAGCCAGAAATTCAGCTACAGTAACATCTGAACTCCTGGTTCTCTAAGACCAGGGAAAGGAGAAAATTAGACTAAAAGTTTGAGAAATGTGTCAGTATGTGTGATGGCTCTGTGGCCCCAATGACAAAGGTCATTTAGAAGGATACAGGGGCAGAGTCACATGTTGCCCAGAGAATGAAACTCACTTGCCTACCTATTCACTGATGCTTGAAATCCCTATCTAAGAACATGAAGCCTTTTATTCCACTACTAGCATCTGGAAAATACCTTGCACATAATAGGCCTCCTGTAAGCATTTGTTAAATTGAATTACAGCAAAAGCTTAACGGGCAAACACCCCTGGGAGAGGTAACACAGTGATTTGATTCACCCAGGTGATGCCAGCTCCTCTTATGAAAGTAAAACTTAGGATGAAAAGTAGATACTGCTTTGAAATAGGAAAGAATCTCCAAGACTGGGAGAATGTTCTGGAGACAACATTACTTGGTATCCAACTTCAACTGAAGCCATCTCATTTCATTATTTCAGTATTTTGTTCCAATTCTTTCAAGAATTTACTTCTTCTCTCCAATTTTAGCAGCGAACATTATCATAAGTTCAATTCAATTTGTCCTTGACTTTCAGTCGGTGTGTATAAACAACAAAGAGAGGGTCCTTTCCGTTTGCCATTCCCAGGAGGCAATCGTAATCATAGACAGATCCATGCAGTATGGGCTTTTGGTAGAGTTAGTTCCCAGAAACATCTTTCCATTGAGGGGGGGAATCACTACCATCACTACCAGGTGCAATAGACTTGGGGTCTTGACATTCTTAAAAACCTTTCATTGGGGGCGCCTGGGTGGCTCAGTGGGTTAAAGCCTCTGCCTTTGGCTCAGGTCATGATCCCAGGGTCCTGGGATCGAGTCCCGCATCGGGCTCTGTGCTCAGCAGGGAGCCTGCTTCCCTCTCTCTCTCTGCCTACTTGTGATCTCTCCCTCTGTCAAATAAATAAATAAAATCTTAAAAAAAACACTTTTAGGGGTGCCTGGGTGGCTCAGTGGGTTAAGCCTCTGCCTTCAGCTCAGGTCATGATCCCAGGGTTCTGGGATCGAGCCCCACATCAGACTCTCTGCTCAGCAGGGAGCCTGCTTTCTCCTCTCTCTCTGCCTGCTTCTCTGCCTACTTGTGATCTCTATCAAGTGAATTAAAAAAATAAAATTAAAAAAACCCTTTTATTGTATATTTAAATATGAATTTCATATTAAGAAGTTATTCCAATTGTATATTTTTATTGATATTATTGAAATTTATATATTTTAGAAGGAAAATCTTTTTCTTCCATAATTAATTGGCATGCTTACTTTTATTATTGGGTTTCCCTTTTTGTCTTAGCTGACAGGAAGCTTGAAACTAAGATTTGTGCTCAATTGCAATAATTATTCATAGTTTATTTTTCTATTTATCTCTAAATCTCTTTATTAGACAGGTGGCTTTTTTTTTTTTTTAAGATTTTATTTATTTATTTGACAGCCAGAGATCACAAGTAGGCAGAGAGGCAGAGAGTGAGAGGAGGAAGCAGGTTCTCCGCAGAGCAGAGAGCCCGATATGGGGCTCGATCCCACGACCCTGGGATCATGACCGGAGCCGAAGGCAGCGGCTTTAACCCACTGAGCCACCCAGGCGCCCCCAGGTGGCTTTTTTTAAAAAAAGATTTTATTTATTTATTTGACAGACAGAGATGACAAGTAGGCAGAGAGGCAGGCAGGGGACTAGGTAGGGGGGAGCAGGCTCCTTGCTGAGCAGAGAGCCGGATGCGGGGCTTGATCCCAAGACCCTGAGATCATGATCATGACCTGAGCTGAAGGCAGAGGCTTTAACCCACTGAGCCACCCAGGCGCCCCCCAGGTGGCTTTTTTAATGGCTCAGTTAAACCTATATTTTATAGGAGGAGCTCTAAATCCTTTGGAACTAGAGATATGAATAAAATAAACTGTATGTCACACATACCATGATCTATATAGTTTAATACATACACTATATAGTTTATTTATTGCATTTTATTTTACATTTAAAAATCATATTATAATGGGACTCCTGGGTGGCTCAGTTGGTTAAGCAGTTGCCTTAGGCTCAGGTCATGATCCCAGCGTCCTGGGATCGAGTCCCACATCGGGATCCTTGCTCGGCAGGGAGCCTGCTTCCCCCTCTGCCTCTGCCTGCCTCTCTGTCTGCCTGTTCTCTCTGTCTCTCTCTCTAACTAATAAATAAATAAAATCTTTAAAAAAAATCATATTATAATATTATTTATACATTTAATCTGTATGATTAAATGTAACCCTTAGTTTCATAATTGTATGAATTATGAGACCCTTAGTTTCATAATTCAGAGGATTCCTGGAACTCATGTTTGTTGGGACATGCTTAACACCACAGTGAAAGTTATCCAATAAATGTAATAAAAGCAACAAGATGTAAAAGCCCAAGATAATCTTTTTCCATTCTTTGGGTTCTGATGAACATATTTTAATCCCTAAAGTCCCTGAAGCACAAAAACAAATATCTAGGAAATTTTTTAAAAGAAATAGATAACAGGGCAGAGTAAAAGAAGTAGAATTACAGAATGTGTGTGCACTTTGTGTTGACTTCAGTTTCAAAACAAAGTCCCTTAGGTTTCGGTGACTAAAGAGCCCTTGAGATCATAAGCTATTGACTATCTCTTAATCATTCTCCAATCAAAATACTGTAACTATTGATTCATCTAATACTAAAAGAGAAAACAGAACTTGCAGCTTGGAAATATTAGTATGTTATTAACGGATTAATTTGTTGTCACTAGAGGGGGCTTTAAGAAAAATTTAAGCTGCTTCCCTGTTAGGAAAGCAGCCAAACTGAGGCAGTATTAACTTATAAATCTTACTCAAGGAGTATAAATTATAACTGAAAGACACTTATTTTTTTTTGGAGAGAGAGAGAGAGCGTGTACCCACGAGGTGGGGGAGGGGTAGAGGAAGAGAGAATCTTAAGCAGGTTTCATGCCTAGTATGGAGCCCAACATGAGGCTCGATCTCACAACCCTGAGATCATGACCTGAGCCAAAATCAAGAGTTGGGCACTCAACCAACTGAGCTACCTAGGTGTCCCCTGAAAGATTTTTTTTTTTAAAAAGATATTTTTGAAAGTGACTCTCAGGTAGAGCTTTTCCAATTATAGTTAGTGACATGCATGCTGAGTTCTTTTTGGAGCACAAGAAAAAAAATGCCTGTTACTTAAGGTCCTTAATGGACAAAATAATAATAATAATAATAATAATAATAATAATTGTCAACCTAGAACTTGGTTTTCCTTACTTTTATTGTCAAAGTGGGGGAGAACGGAATGACCGTAATTCTCTATAAACCAACATGTGCCTAACAGACAAAAGGGAGTGGTAACAGGATATACTGACCCCAAATGATCATTCTGTGTTCTAGTAAAGAATAGAACTTTGATATCTGAGCACAAACATAATCTTGTACACAGGAAATGGTCACTCTCAGAACTATACTGCCACATGGAGTTTGCACTACACTTAATGTGCTCCACTGCATACCTTGTCTTCATTTTTCCTATAGGCGAGGAGAGCACAGAATTATGGTCCGTAGGCAACCTAGAGGTTTCTTATTACTAACAAAGGATTCAATCCCATACTGTGGCCCTTAAGTGAAGGCTGCTAGAACTGCTGACATGAGGCCCACTGACGCCTGTCACAGTCCTCCGTGGCTCCAGTTTCTCTCCAGCTGTGTTCTTTAAACCTTTTCGTCCAATTAAGAGAACAAGTCTCTGTGAACAGAATTTAATCATTCTGTGGTTACTAGGTAACCTGTCCCCATAGCTTAGGAAGAGCATTTTATCTGTTCTTCCACTGCCAATCAGTTGCCACAATACATCAGGGACAATGCTCAGCCTAAAGGTTGGATAATCTCCACCTAATGTGTTCCCTGTTTACAGGTGACTTCACCACTAAAAACAAAGCAAATCAAAAAAGCGTAACTAAGTTGTTAGTCTATCTTGGTAATATTTGTTTCACAACGACATGGACAGAACGAGAGGGTATTATGCTAAAAGAAATAAGTCAATCAGAGAAAGACAATTATCATATGATCCCTCTGATATGAGGAATTTGAGAGGCAGGATGGGGGGTCATGAGGGGAAAGGAGGGAGAAATGAAACAAGATGGGATTAGGAGGGAGACAAACCATAACAGACTCTTAATCTCAGGAAACAAACTGAGGGCTGCTGGAGGGGAGGGGGTGGAAGGGTTGGGGTGCTGGTGATGGACATTGGGGAGGGTATGCGCTATGGTGAGTTCTTTGAATTGTGTAAGACTATGAATCACAGACCTGTACCCCTGGAAAAAAATAATACATTGTATATGTATTATGTCTCCTCTCCAGGCACCCTTTTGTGCTTTGTCTTTTAGGATATCTGCTTTCAATAAACTCCTCAAACACTTTAGCATATGTGCTGCCGAAGTGAGTACCTCCTCAAACACTTTAAATTATTAGGGTGAATGACACAAAATTGCTCTTTTGTAAATCAAAAGTGCTCCAATACAGACTATGTCCCCCCTTTTTTTTAGTTTTATGGTTTTATTGACACAAATACGACATGCACATAAGCTGTCTATTCATTTTCTTCGCTGTGCAACTTGGCAATGGGATTGGCGACTCTGATGGCCAAATGGGCTGCCCTTGTGGTTCTTGGAGGAGATGCTGTGAGCAATCTCTGCACGGTGAGATTTGTTGCACATCGGCCACACCTCAAGCTCTCTGACGTTGTGGATGGGGAACTTCCAGAAGCCACTGGGAAGCATGTGCTTTGTTTCCTTGTTGTTCCTGTAACTAACACTGGGCATCAAGATCTGATCCTTGAATCTTCCGCGCACCCTATTGTCAGTGCCTCTGGGTTTCTGCCAGTTGCGCTTAATTTTGACATACCGCTTTGACTGGTCCCGGATGAACTTCGGGGTGATCCCCTTTCTAATGAATTTGGGCTTCACTAGAGATCTGATGCCACTAGAAGATGGCTGCCACCTTTGCGGACAGCACCGAAGAGAGAGGGCCATTTGGTTTGACTTGATAACTTCGTGTTTGGAGAGCACCATTGGAAACTCAGATGCAGATTTCGACTTCATTAATTGTTTCCTTAGGGTATTTGAACAAGTAGGCTTAGACAATAAAAGGTGGGGGGGGGTTCCTGACCCCCTCAAATATGCTCAATTTCTGATTTGATTTGGCTCAGATATGAGGTTTCTCTGACCTTCTTTGAGTCCTTCCATTTCCTTGCCAGCAAACAATTATTCAGTGCTCATTGTGTTTCATATTTTTAAACAAAATCTAAATTGACCAACAGTATGAAAATGTGTTCTGAAAATACCTTCTTGTCATGTAACATTAAATGTCCACTGACGTATATATACATAGGTAACCTCAGATTATAGAAAAACATTGTGAGTCAACAAGTAAATTCAGGAGGCATTTCCCACAATGAGGACACAGTCTAGAAACTTTGTGCTCTGGGCATAGAAACTTCCTCGGTTTCATTTATAATGTGTGGAGCAGATGCTTGTGTATGATAAACAGACAAATAAGCCTCCTGAATTTAATTTTTATTTTTTATGTTTTTTTTTTAAAGATTTTATATGTTTATTTGACAGAGAGAGAGAGATCACAAGTTGGCAGAGAGGCAGGCAGAGAGAGGGGAAGGGAAGCAGTCTCCAGAGCAGAGAGCCCGATGTGGGGCTCGATCCCAGGACCCTGGGATCTTGACCCGTGCCGAAGGCAGAGGCTTTAACCCACTGAACCACCCAGGCGCCTCTTAATTTACTTTTTAAATAAGGTTGGCAGTGAACAAATATTTCTCCTTGCACATCAGAAAATTTGGGGGCTAGAATGATGCCAGTGATCCCTAAACCAAAGCCCTCATCTAGCAGAAAAGACTCCTGGAGCACAGAGAAGATAAATAATTAGCTCCCACAACTCAGCTTATGACTCTTGATTTAATGCTTATTCCACTAAGTCAGGAAATAGACAGCTAGACAATTATCTCAGTGACATTTCATTATGCCTGTTTGCACTTTTATGCACATGCTACCTAAAATAATGAAAAAATTATTTTCATGTGCAATCATGGACATATAAAATGGAAAGGGTAAATGAGACTTTTCTCATATCCTTTTTCTTAGGCAAACCTCTGTCTCAGCTGCCTAAGAGAAATGTATGTATAATTTAAAGTCATATTTTTTCCCTAAAAGAGCAACATATATTATTCTTTCAAAATGAAATAGAGCTCAGTTGAGCCCGTTTTTTTCTCCCACCCTGAAGATAATTATTTTGCCATAATCCAGAGAGACTATCACTAACATTGAGTTTAGGAATATTTTATACTCAGTTTAAAGTTTAGGAATATTTTATACTCTCAGAATTATTTCTGAGAAAGGGGCAACTGCTTTTTCAAGAATGGCAGAAAAGAACGCATTAATAACATCCTGCAAACTAAAAACAGTCACCTGTTATTTCAACCATTAATTTATTAAGAAGTTTTTCCAAGTAATTGATGAGCACCTACTCTGTGTAAGACCCGTGACTCTTCAGCTCACATTTCCCTTTTACTTACTTATATAATTTAATTTATTTATTTTAAAAGGTTTTATTCATTTGAGGGAGAGAGAATGTTTGCACACCAGGGAAGGGAGGGGCAGAGGGAGTGGGAGGGGCAGAGCAGGGAGCCCAATGTGGGGCTCCATTCCAGGACCCAGGGGTCATGACCTGTGTCGAAGGCAGACACCCAACCGACTGAGCCACCCAGGCACCCCATTACGTTTTCCTTTCAGATTCTACAGGATACAACCATATTTTCTCTGGATCATTTATAGTAATCTTGGAAGCTAAACAGGTAACATGGGATAGCCACCAAATGTCTGTTGGACTCTACTTACTTTTGAATCCTGGCTTTGCTATTTCCTGTCTGACTTCAACCAAGGAACCCCTTTCTTTGAGGGTAAGATATCATAGCCTAGGGAGTATAGCTCAGGGGTATAGCATTTGACTGAAGATATCACAACATAATAATTGTGTCTATATGATTCTTGAAGGAATGCTCAGAGGTAATATGAATAAATAGCTTACCAGAATGCCTGCCTGGCTGCCATAGTGTGAGCTCCCTAGGAGCAGACTCTGGGACAGGGATTCAAGTACAAGTTGTTTATTTAGGAGGTCTCCTAGTAAACACCAGTAGGGAGTAGATAACTGAGATAGAGAAGGGAAGGAAGCTGTAAAGTGTTCCATCAATTCATGCACAACTGAAGCTCAGTCTCTGCAGGGAACTCTGGGAAACAGAACACAGTGGAGCTCCCCTACCTGAGGATGGGGAGCTGGGGTATTTATCCACCATCTGCCATCAGACCGTGTCTAAGAGCTGCCAGGGGTAGGTGGTTAATTCCCAATGGGCAGGTAAAGTGGGCTGCAGTGTTCAGAGAAACCTCTAGGCAGTAAGGTGCAGGGGCTCAGTGTTAAATTGGGATTGGCATGCAAGGAAGGGGCATTGACAAGGTCCACTTCCCTGGAGACAGTAACCATTCAACACACATTTACCCTTTGTATTTTTAAATGTTATTATCATTAAGTAACCTTTTAAGTTCTTTTCAAATTGCTTACACTGGCACAGAGAAGGTGTTTGTTGTGAATCCTTGTTATTTTTTGTCTGCCCACCATCCTCTCCCTTGTCTTCCTCTGGGAAACACATCCCTTGTCCTTTGGGTGATATTCTCCATCTTCCTCCTTCCCAGTCCCTTCTCTTCTCCTGCCCCTCTTTTATCACAGGAAGGGGAACTGTGACTCTGGCTTGGCCAGAATGTGTCCAGCCAACTGGCTATGGGGATTGACTTAAAGATGGGCACAGAAACCTAGTCAACATCCCACCCTATCAGCATCCTCTTTGGGACCTAGCTTCTAGAGCTATTAACACTGGGTTTGCTGAGCTGGGAGATAGAGGTCTGTGCTGCTAACAGCTATCTTGTTCTCTGTGGCAAGCACATATACAACAGATAAGGGGAAACAGAAACAGAGGCAGAGGGAGAGAGAGAGGTTGAAAGAGAGCGAAAGTGAGGATGGGAGGGAGAGGAAAGTAGAGGGAAGGAGAGAGGGGAGAGTCCCCCAGTACAGCTCTGGTGGAAGTATTTGAATCAGACCTACCAGTTATAGGAACCAATAAATTCTGTGCTCTCACTTGCAAGGAAAGAGTCCTAATGGGCACATCTGTAGCGTTTCATGCTCTAAAATTCTAAGACATCATTTAACACCTCATCTTCCAGTGTGAATTTCCAAGTAGTGGTAAAAGCTGCTAGTGAGATGGTGGAGGCAGGTGTGTACCAATGGTATTTAAAAAATATATATTTTTATTTATTTCAGAGAGAGAGAGAGAGAGAGCATAAGTGGGGGTGGGGACAGAGGGAGAGGGAGAAGCAGACTCCCCGTTGAGCAGGGAGCCTGATATGGGGCTCCATCCCAGGACCCTGAGATCATGACCTGAGCCGAAAGGCAGATGCCCAACCAACTGAGCCACCCAGGCACCCCATGTACACAGGTTGGCAGGGGGGCGGAGGTGGTGCAGGTAAAAGAGGGACTAGGTAGACAAGGCCACACTCAAATTTGCAGAGGCTGATGCTCCGATGTGATTTTGATTAAAAGGTAAAATGGTTTTACTAGAAAGTTTCAGTTTCAAGTGGGGGTAAAAACATAGAACATTTATTTTTCCAGATCCCTGTTTCCACCTGTGCTCTAATGAAGTTCCCTCTCACAGGGTCACAGGGGCTCTTAAGAACACCTCAGCCTGATTCTTTAGTTTTCTTGTCATTTTCCATAATTAAAAGCACTTTCAGTTGTTTTTAGGACTCAGTTCTGTTTATCTTAAAATGTAACCTTTTGTCAGATCTAAAGCTCTTCTTTTCCCCTTCTGTAGCACTGGCCAGACTAGTGGGTTCTGCTGGCTGGTATTGGAGGTGCCTGGGTCAGCTTTCACACATCCCCCCTTCCTTACCTCCTTGTCCTGGCTCCTCTGTTGCTAAGATGGAGAGGAAGAAGGAATAAGATAGACAAGCTTCTTATTCGATTTGATGTTTTCATGTATCTCTCCATCGGTGGTTGATGTTCTAGCTCTTTAGTATGAACTCAGTCTGGAGGAATGCCCTTCTGATGGTGTCTCAGTGCCAAGCAGCTTCCCCAGATGTTGATAATATGTTGCAATATTTGATTCCAAATGAACCTCACTGGCTGCTTTGCTCCCCACAGCTTTAATTCACCTGCCTGTCTGGCAACTGCAATCCCCAACCAGACTGTAGACCCCAGACTTACTGACTTGCAGGTATATGGGAAATCGTTTTTCGGTGTTTTTGGGGACCTAGAACCATAGGAATGGTGCAGGGAAGGGGAGTGGCCCCTCTCTGTCTGACTACCCTCTACATTGCATTGTCTCCTTAATTCATTCCCTTCTGCCTGGATCACAGGTGCAGGTGAGCAAAACCACTGGCTAATACAGACATGTATGTAACATGTAATGTATGGAAGTGGAATGAGAATTCCCTTTTTTGTAGGCACCTATGAATCCACCACTGAATGTTTCTCTTCTCTTAGCATCTTCCTCCCTTGCTTTCCAGGAGGGGAAGCAGCTCTCCTCTTCCCATGACAAAGAAGAGAGGCAGGAGATGGCTTCTCCTTATAAGAAATGCCCTCCACCAAAAGGTGATGACTTCATTTTTCCCAGTCATCTTCACATTTTCTTATTGGTGGCTGTAGTACGCTGAGTGATGGCCACTCAAAGATATCAGGTCCTAATCCCTGGATCTTAGAAATGTTATTCTGTAAGAAAAAGGGGTCTCTGTAGAGGTGGTTAAATGAAGGGTCTTGAGAAAGGACAGTGATCCTGGGTTATCTGGGTTGGCCCTAAATACAACAACAAGTGTCCTCATAAGAGGGAAGTAGAGGGAGGTTACACAGAAGGAAGAGAAGATGATGTGACTATAGAAGTGGAGACTGGAGTATGTGGTCACAAGCCAAGTGATCATCATCAGCCACCAAAAGCCAGAAGAGGCAAAGAATAGATTGTCCTCTGGAACCACCAGAGGGAGTGAGACCCTGCTGACATTTTGATTTTGGCCCAGTGATGCTGATTTCAGACTTCAGGCCTCCTGAGCTCTCAGAGAATCAAAGTCTGTTGTTTTAAACTACCAGAATTTGTTACAGCAACCCTGGGAAACTAAAACAGTGGAGTAGGATGCTTTTTGCTGAAATGATGTTTCTCCCAATGACTATGTCCAAGACCAGCATTTCTCAGAAATAACAGTGCAATTGCTCATCTCTTTTTGTTCTGATTTTGGGTCTTGATTACAATTTAGGGAGCCCAGGGGAAAAAAAAATCCCACTAAACACTTACCATCATCCTGTTCCAGAAAGGAACATCACTATTAACCACTAACATGGTCATTAAAAAAAAAAAAAATCTTGCTTTCCAGACAACCGAGAATGTTTGTTTTCATTTGTATCATTTATATATAATAAGCAAAAGATTTTCTCACAAGTTATGATAGAGACTACTATTTGCTCTCAATGTCTAGTTTCCCTTAAAAAAATAAAATAATTGCACTCCCAATTTTTGGTTGAGTTATCGGGAATCAAAACATTGTTCATCCTCCTTTACAAGAAGCATTCATGTGTGACAACATTCTTGTTAATGTGCAAGATAGAAGAGATGTATGTAATATTAGGAATTTGTCCATAAAGGCTGGAGTATGCCCTTCTTTTTCCCTTTCTTTCTTCATATTGGCTGGAATGTGGATGTGATGGCAGAACCTGGAACAGCCATCTCGGCCCATGAACTGGTCCTAAGAATGAAGGCAATGCTCAGTATAGTAACAAACTAGAAGGAGCATGAGTCTCTGGAATTACTGCGTTTATATGGATCCTGGAATAGACCTGGTAGAGATACCAATCCTTTGTCAGGCTTTCATAAAAAAGAAAACTTAACTTTTGGGTTTTCTATTACTCAGTGTTATACATGATCTTAACCAATCATAGCTAGGATTTTTATTGTCTTCAAACTACACTATGGAAACGGATCCTCCTAAAAGTAACTTTATTGACCACTTGCAATAGAATGATCAGAATAAAAATGTAACAGTACCTTTACCATTACATATGGGTATTTTCATAATTTCTAATCAGAGCAATTTGGGAACTGACTTGAAACAAATCAAACTTATATTCAAATTTTAACTATGCCTCCATCAGAAAGGATGAATACCCAACTTTTGTATCAGCATGGATGGGACTGGAGGAGATTATCCTGAGTGAAATAAGTCAAGCAGAGAGAGTCAATTATCATATGATTTCACTTTCTTGTGGAGCATAAGGAATAACATGGAAGACATTAGCAGAAGGAAAGGCAAAGTGAACTGGGGGAAATTGGAGGGGGAGATGAACCATAAGAGACTGTGGACTCGGAGAAACAAACTGAGGGTTTTGGAGCAGAGGGGGTTGGGGGGTTAGGTGAGCCTGGTGGTGGGTATTAAGGAGGGCACGTTTTGCATGGAGCACTGGGTGTGGTGCATAAACAATGAATCTTGGAACACCGAAAAAATAAAATTAAACTAACCCCCCCCAAGCCCCCTATATTCAAATTTTATATAAAATTTCCCCACATACTCTCTACTCCTGGGGTTATCCAGAATAACTGTTCTAACAATCTGAAGCTTAGTTTATGAGAACATGGAAGCATTATAGAATGAAGACTTCTGAGATCAGAATCTTGGGACTGTGTGGTTTTGACTAGGTGCGTGAACCTGAACAAAGCACTTTCCTAATCTTTTTTTTTTTTTGAAAGATTTATTTATTTATTTAGAGAATGCATGCTTACAAGCAAGGGGAGGCACAGAGGGAGGGAATCTTAAGCAAATTCCCTGCTGAGCAAGAGCCTGACTAGGGGCTCGATCTCACCACCCATGAGATCATGAGCTGAGCTGAAATCAAGAATCAATGCTTAACCAGTTGAGCCACCTGGATGCCCCTCAGTTTCCTAATCTTTAAAATAAGAGTCAGAGTTCGATAAATGTTGCTTCTAGTCCTTCTTCTATGACAAACTGGGTGTTTTTAAAGGTAGCCTTTTTCTAGTATTCTGACAAAAGCCAAACCTCTAAACTTCAGAGTTATTTTAAGACTCATGCTATCAAGCTGCTTATGGGAAATGGCCGATTTAGTGCTAGTGATTTCACTGATATTTTGTTCTTGGAAAATTATTCACGGTCTTAAATCATGTCCAGACTCTCAGATTGTTGACACTACCGTCTATAAAAATTGAAGAGTTTCAGGGTGAGGACGTAAATTAGTCTGCCTGGTCCTTCCTTGATGGATTGGAGGGAAGCATGTTATATCACACCTATAAGAAATTGATTTCTTTTACCCATTTCCATTAAACATGCTTTTACACATTCTTTGCACCATAATTCAGTGTCTTCTAATGGTCACAGTCTAAACCAGAAATCACAAAAGCCTTCCGGGGGTGGGCAGTGGACCTAAATGTATGAGGATAATAGGTGCTCAGTCACTGGTACTGCTACCAAGTGTAAACACTGCTCATGTACTTTGCCTTCTCAATGACAGAGGTAATCAAACTCCTCCCCAGGCTACACATCACATATAAGCACCAGGTGGTAATGCATGATCTTTGGGGATGGGTGGTCCAACCCGGCTGCTTATTAAAAATCTCCAGGAATTTGCCTTGAAGTCCCCCCTCAACCTCCCACCCCAGATTCTGATTAAATTCATTTTGGGGGCTGGGGGTGGTGCCTGAGTGGCTCAGTCAGTTGAGTGTCCAACTCTTGGTTTTGGCTCAGATCTTGATCTCAGGGTCATGAGTTCAGGCCCTGTGTTGAGTTCCAGGCTGGGCATGGATCCTACTTTAAAAACATTTTTTTTGGTTAAGCTTGGGACTGCTGTATTTTCCCACATCTCCTCGGTGATTCTCAGGTGCAGCAGAGAATATACTGGGGATATATCTTTAGAAGTTCCATATACTATAAGCAAAGGGGTATAAGACATTCGCAAGTAGACTGTCACTAACTAAAGATGCTTATTGTAAACCTAGGGCATCCACCAAACATTTTATTCCATTTATTTTTAAGTAGGTTCTGTGCCCAATGTGGAGCTTGAACTCACAGTCCTGAGATCAAGAGTCAGATGCCAGGAGCCCTTCTACTAAACATTAAAAAAAAACAAAACTGAAGTAAATAATATCTATAGAAGTGATCAAATGGAACTCTAAGAAATACTCAATGAACCTGATAGTAGACAGAGAAAATGAAAAAAAAAAAAGGTAAATGATGGAACAAATAGAAAATAGCTAGTAAGAAGGTAGATCTAATTTTTTTATTTTTTATTTTTATTTAAGATTTATTTGAGAGAGAGAAAGAGAGAGAGAGAGAGAGAGAGAGAGAGAGAGAGACAGTATGAGCAGGAGGGGTGGAGGGAGAAGAGAGAGAGAATCTCAAACAGATTTGAGCATGGAGCCCGATGTGGGGCTCTGTTCCAGGACCCTGAGATCACAACCTGAGCTGACACCAAAAGTTGGAGGCTTAACCAACTGAGCCATCCAGGTGCCCCAGAAGGTAGATTTTAATCCATTTTACATGTGAATGATCTATACACGAATTAAAAGACAGATTATCAGAAGATCTAACTATATGCTTCTTTTCTTTTTTTTTTTTTTAAAGATTTTATTTATTTTATTTGACAGACAGAGATCACAGGTAGGCAGAGAGATAGGCAGAGAGAGAAGGGAAGCAGGCTCCTGGCTGAGCAGAGAGCCCAATGCGGGGCTCAATCCCAGCATCCCAGGACCATGACCTGAGCTGAAGACAGAGGCCCCAACCCATTGAGCCACTCAGGTGCCCCTATATGCTTCTTTTCTGATCTCAACAAACTGATTCTGAAATTTATATGAAAAAGTGAAGGACGAGAATAGCTAAAAGAGTTTTATAAAATAAAGACAAAGTTGGAAACCTCATTACCTCATTTCACAACTTGCTATAAAGCTCCTGTAATCCAGCCAAAGTGGTGTTGGTGAAATTTAGAACAGATAAACACAACAGCAGAGAGCCCAGAAATAGACTCATCCAAATACAATCACTGCATTTTTTATAAAGCTGCAAAGACAATTCAATGTAGAAAGAATCGTCCTTTCAACAAATGGTGGTGGAACAACTGAATGTCCACCTGTAAAAAAATTAACCTAGACATTTATATCAGACCTTTTACAAAAATTAATTCAAAATGAATTCTAGACCTAATTGTAAAACCGAAAGCTAGAGAACCTCAAGGAGAAAACATAGGAGGAAACTTGCCTTATTTGGGGTTTGATGGAGCATGACACTAAAAGGATGGTCCATAAAAGGAAAAATATTGATGAATCACAATTTATTAAGATTAAAAACATTTGGTCTGTAAGAGACATTCTTAGGAAAAGGCAAAGATAAGCCATGGACTTGCAAAAAATATTTTCAAATAACGTATCTGATAATGTTCTTATATACAGAATATACAAAGAATTCTTAAAACTAAATAATAAGAAGACAACCTGATTTTTTTAGATGGGCAAAAGTTCTGAATATACACCTTACCAGAGAATTTATAAGGACGACTCACTTCTGTTGAATGGGGAAAATAGTGATTTTACTGTGGGGAAATCTTTCAGATACCACCTTAACCAACTGCTCACTAGTCGTAAGTAGTAAGTAACCAAGTGGTTATTGTCAGTAATAAGTTATGCCAATGCCTTGTACTTCCTGAAAAGACACAATTTGCCTCCATGGTATTTTCGCCTTGAATCTATAATCTCAGTCTAGTCAGGGGGAACCCCTAGGCAAACTTAAATTGAGAGAGGTTCTACAAAATGTGTGACTGGTACTCTTCCAAACTGGTGAGGTCATAAACCCCAAGTTAAACAAGGAAACTGTATCTTAGAGTAAAGGAAGCTGAGGAGATGACTCCATGGAAGGATCTACATGTGGATCTAGGGATTGGATCCTGGAACAGAGAAAGGACATTAGTGGAAAAAAAACAAAACAAAACTGGATAAATTCTAATAAAGCCTGTCATTTAGTTATTTGTTCTGTACCAATGTTTATTTCCTAGTTTTGAAAATTATATGATAGTTATGCAAATTGTTGACATTAGGGGAAGTTCGGAAAAAGGTAGATGGGAATTCTTGCATCCCTTCTCCAAGTTGAAAGTTATTTCCAAATAAAAAGTTAAAAAAGCTTAACTCTGTTTAGTAGGTATTATCTAGTTCAAAGGTGAAAATACAGAGGCATAGAGTGATTAAGTAACTTTCCATAAATTTATTAAGTTCCATATCTAGTGTTTCTGGTCTAATGGTAAAACATGTTTTCTTTCATTACCCAACGATTTTTAAAAAATTTTTTATTTTTACCAATTATCTTTAAAAAAAAAAAAGATTTATTGGGACAACTGGGTGGCTCAGTGGGTTAAGCCACTGCCTTCGGCTCAGGTCATGATCCCAGGGTCCTGGAATCGAGTCCCGCATCAGGCTCCTTGCTTGGGGGAAGCCTGCTTTCTCTCTCTGCCTCTACCTGCCACTTTGCCTGCTTGTGCTCTCTCTCTATGACAAATAAACAAATAAAATCTTTTTAAAACATTACAAAAAATTAAAAAAAGATTTATTTACTTTAAGAGATAGAGCAAGATAGAGAGCACGTGCATGCACAGGGGGTGGGGCAGAGGGAGAGGGAGAAAGAATCTCAAGCAGATTCCATGCTGAGCACAGAACTGAGGAGGGGCTCAATTTCTCACAACCCTTAGATCACAACATGAGCTGAAACCAAAGGTTGGACACTTAACGGATTCTGTCACCCAAGTGCCCCCCAACTATCTTTTAAATCATGTTTTCTAAACAGTTTGCAAGCTTGTTGAAGGATAGGATTGTATCTTTTTTGTTTTGTTTTAATTCCAAGGTAGAGGTGAAGTTTGACACCTTTGTATTCTCAGCGCCTAGAAAAATGATTTCTTCACTATCTTCACAGAGTCTTTTCCGAAGTCATACCTACGAGCTTGCGTGTAATGACTCAGTGTGTTTTCCTTCCTTATTCCCCAGTTCAGGGTCAATTGGAAGGCGGTAAGCCAAGGGGGAGGTCAAAGGAAAGGTGATCAGAAAAGCAGCCAGAAGTAGCACATTCAGAATGACTGTCATCTATTCTTTCCCTGGGCTCTTAGCATGCTCTATTGGTCAGGGGGGGCTAACTGCTGGAACAATCCTACCTCAAGTCCCCACCCACAGTTTGGGAGCCTGATACTATAGATGTTTATATTTTCTTTTCATAAATTCCAATTAACAGGAGTATTAGTATTGGCAAGCTTAGCATCACACAGTCATTCAAGGATCTGGCGGTGGAGGCTCCTCCATTCTTCAAACACGATTTCATGGTTAGCTGGGCATGGACATCGAGCTAGCTGGCAGATGAGGGAAGAAAGAGGAGAACTAACCATGGATATCTTAATGGGTCAGATGCGGAAGTGGCCCACATTGCTTCTGCATACATTCCATTAGCTCTGTTCTCCAGGGAGGTTGAGAAGTAGAGTCTAGTTACGTGCACAAGAGAAAGAGGTTATGGGTTTGGTTGTACACATGCTTGTTGATACCCAAACATGAAGTCATCTGTAGGGACAGACTGGACTCAGTACTCAGCACCATGGCAGCAACTACTAAAAATAGACTTGTGACAGCCAGTCCCTCCTCCTCAGCATTAGTGGGACAAAATCTCCCACTTTGCTGTGCTCTGTCGTGTCATCTTCTGCTCTGCCCTGTGCATGAGCAGCCACTGACAACAAGTGCATGGGAACAAATGGACATAAAAGAGAACAAAGCCGTCCTTGTTCCAACAAACCCCAGCTGTCAGGGCACATTTCTGATTCCTCAAGTACCGATTCCAAGTGTTGCTTGGAAGTGATCTCTTTAAATCAAATCAAGCCAGAATGCACTTAACATTCATCATCTCCTACTTTTATGTAGCTTGATACTATGAGGTCTGTGGCATCTTGTCAGGCCCTTTGTTGTTGGGCAATAACACATTTGTTTGAAAACAAAGGAAAATATGGCACGTCAGAAGGAAGAGCATGATTCTATGGCAGCAAAAAAATAGGCCCACTCTTCTTCCTGAGAATGGGCTGTCATTGTAGGCCCCAATGTCCTTGCCCCGGGCCATTGTTTGTCCCCACAGAGCAGCTAGTCTTAGAGGGATTTAGGCCACAGTGGAGGCTTGCCCTATCCAAGAGCCTGGAAAAACCAAAGACATTGATCAAAATAAACATTTTCTTGCTGTATTTTAGGAAGAGAATTCTTTTTTTGCAGTGAACTGGATACTCATTCATCTACCAAATAGATGATTCGGATAAGTCACTCTATCTCTCTTTGCCTCAATCCCTTTTACTATAAAGTGGTGTATGAATATTACCTGCCATATAAGGCCACCATATAGAATAACTTGGGTAATCTTTATAAAACACTTAGAAAAGTGTCTGGCACATAGTGAACACTCAGTAATTATTAACAATTTTTATTATTACTTCTCTCATTTTTGTTGGTAGTGGCACTGGAGGTATTTTAAAAATGCAGAGGCAAGAAGAGTAGTTAGAACACTACTTCAGTAGTCTAATAATGAAGTCATGAAATTAAATGTAGGGGTGCCTGGGTGTCTCAGTAGGTTAGGAGTCTGACTTCCGATCTCAGCTCAGGTCTTGATCTCTGAGTCCCATAGTAGGCTCCATGCTGGGTGTGGAGTCCACTTAAAAAAAAAGTTAAAAAAATCAATGTAAAGTTGTAGTGGTTCCATAAGATAACAAAGATATATTGTTTGAATAGAAGAAAAAAAACCCACTTTCTTAGCTTAACGCAAAGCACCTGAAATACTAAGTCATTACATACATGTAACCCAGCTTTACATTCAAGGTGAGGTTTACAGGAATTTTATAATGTAGATGTACATGTCTTTCCAGCTGTATTTTTTTTGAAGGTATTTCATCTATAGGAAATGTTGACTTGCAGCTTGTCCTATATTTACACAAACCCAGTTAAAAATCTACGTGAAATATAAAACACACATCATATGAGTTCTTTGCAAGAGTGGTTATGTGGAGTCTGGATCCTAGATACTGTGAACGCACATCAGCAGCAGCTTTTGGACCTGTTGACGCAAGTGTTGACTTGCTGACCACAACCAATCAGAGTCCAGTAACTTCCAGGTCCCAAGCTTTTGCTCATACAATATGCCAGCTGTCAGAGCTCAGTAACTAAGCTAGAATAGTAGTAGCTGAGAAGTGCCATTTTAAGTCAACACTGAACCATAGAAAACATGAGTTACCCGTGTTTAGTGACTGATAGCAATAATGTTAATAGTGATAATCTTTTTAAAAATTTTAATTGTCATATGTATGTATGTATTATTTTAAGCCTTTTAGTTTAATTCCAGTTAGTTAATATGTACAGTGTGTCTTGGTTTTCCTCTCTCTTTTCCCCTATGATCATTTGTTTCATTTCTTAAATTCCAGATATGACTGAAATCCTATGGCATTTGTTTTTTGCTGACTGAGTTATTTTGCCTAGCATAATACTCTCTAGTTCCATCCACATCATTGCAAATGGCAAGACCTCATTCTTTTTATGGTGAAATAATATTCCATTGTATATATGTTCTAAATCTTTTTATTCATTCATCCGTCCATGGATACATGGGTTAGTTCCATGGTTTGGTTATTGTTGATAATGTTACTGTAAACATCAGGGTGCATGTATCCCTTTGAATTCCAAAGAGGACATACAGATGGCCAACAGACACATGAAAAGATGCTCAACATCACTCATCATCAAGGAAATACAAATCAAAACTATAATAAGATATCACCTCACACCAGTCAGAATGGTTAAAATTAGCAACACAGGAAACAACAGGTGTTGGCAAGGATGCAGAGAAAGGGGAACCCTCTTATGCTGTTGATGGGATGGCAAACTGGTACAGCCACTGTGGAAAACAGTACGGAGCTTCCTCAAAAAGGAATAGTATTCCTATTCCTCAAAATAGGAATGCCCTACAATCCAGCAATGGCACTACAAGAATTATAGAATGTTAAAACTGGAAAGAGCCTTTCAAAATCATGTAGTTCAACTATTTCATTCTATTTAATTATATTGCTCTTTTCCTTGGAGTTATGAATTGATGGGAGAAGACCTACTACCATCAAAACATAATGACAACTTGTCTACTTGACAGAAAAAGATATAAAAGAATGAGATACCAAATATTGGTGAGCATGTGGAGAAACTTTATGCACATCTCTAACAAGCATGTATCTACATTAGCTAATTTTTCCAGGGTGCTGTGCAAATGATACAGACCAAAGATTTAAATATATACCCCTTTGACTTAGCAATCTCACATTTAGGAATTTATCCTGTGGAGGTAATTGACCGATTAAACAAAGATATGTTTGTAAAAGGATCTTCATTGTGTTGTTCACAATAGCGAGATGTCGGAAACACTCTTAATATTCCTAAATAGCCGGTTAATTAAAAAAATTATGGAACCTCTATGTAGTAGAGTGTAAAACCATTCTATATTAATTGGTATGGAAAGATTTTCACAATGAGTTGAATGGGGGAAAAGCAGGTCACAGAACATTATGCGGGGTAGGGCTGCATTTATACACATTTACTAAAGCATGCATTACTGTGCACAGAGAGATGTTGGGAGGATGGTCACCATGATTGTAACCATTGCTTTTGGGTGATCTGGGGTGATTTTTACTTCCTTCTTAATGTCCTTCTCAAATGAGTGGATTGTCTGCTTGAGCATGTGCTGACATTATCAGAGGAAAATCAAAAAGCTATTTCAGTTTGAAGCAAATTAGAAAAAGAAGGATTCCACCGTATTTGACTCTTGGGTGCCTGTGTGATACTTGGGTAGTGTCACTGTGCAGAAATCCAATTTTACTTTTATTACTTAACCTCACTTCCGAACCAGTTGTGCACACAGTCCTAAGTATAGAAAGTCCAGGCATTTTTCTCACTTTCACCACCTTCCCTTTGGGAGGTTTTTGGGAGTTACCACAGGTCTCTTTCTGAAATAAGGGGGTGGATATAGAAACACATAAACAAATAATGAAAATTATTCCTGTCTTTCCCTAATTGTAAAGCTTAGAGCATCATGAATCCATTTCTTTCCTAAGTAGAAGCAAAGGGTTAGCCATACTATAGTGTAAATTTGTCCTTAAATGACAACCAAACAAAACAGATTTCCTGTCTTGTGATGAAAGAATGTTAAGGACTACCGGGCAAGACGGGCAAGATGTAGGATGTGTGCTGTGTACTGGTTGCCATGGTTTTGGCAGAGGATGGGCTATTTAAGCTTATCCTTAATCTGGATAGGCATGAGTCTCAGCTTTGCAGGGTTAAAAATGGTGCAGAAGGCATGGCTGTTTTTAGACTGAATGGGAGTCTGGCTATAGTAACAGCTAAAAATAGAGGGGGCCTTCTCTTTAATTAACCCCTTAGCTACCAAATTGGATAAAAAATTAATTGCAGTGTATTCTCTTTAGAAAATACAGCTGGCATGACACGGAGAAAGTTGGCATCTAATTATACAGCATTTTTGAACAAACATCCTGATATTAAAAAAAAACCCCTGATTTACATGTGTAAGTATATGTATATGTAAAAGACCTGTTTTAAGCTTAAAAATCAGCTAGTCAGTTCCCATGGCAGCTTTATGCTGTTGAAGGATTCCAGATTATAACCAAAGTAACATTTTTAGCAGCTAATTTCTTTTTCCATTTTCAAATAGCACTTTGGAGTAAACAGTGGACTCTCATACTTGTTTCTCTTGTTTGTATTATTTCATGTGACATGCTATGCATTATTTAAAATATGCAGATGGCCTCCCTAACTTTGACTCTGAAAATAGAAAAATTTAAAGGCTGGATAAATAAGCATGTGCTATTTCCACTTACAATTTCCAACCCTTCTTTTTGGAAACTGTGGAAGCTCTTTGATGGACCCTTGGTGGTTTGGAAAATCCTTTTAAACCAGAATTAGAAAACAAAAGGTCCAGCTCCAGTCCTGCCCCTGACGAGCTCTGGGACCTGGGGCAAATTGCTTAATCTGCTTGGGTCTTCTTTTCTTTTTTGTAAAATCTTCAGTTTGGGGGATACTTGGACCAGCTGAGTTGTCTACTTTAAAAACTTTCTTATTTTTTACTTTTTTAATTATTTAAAAAATATTTAAAAAAATATTTTTCTTAAAAAAAAATTATTTATTTGAGAAAGAGAGGGAGAGAGAGCACAAGGGATGTGGGGGCAGAGGAAGAAGCACACTCCCCCCTGAGCAGGGAGTCCCATGCAGGGCTTGATCCCAGGAGTCTGGGATCATGACCTGAGCCAAAGGCGGACATGTAACTAAGCCATCCAGACAATCCTATTTCTTATTTTAAAATAGTTGAATGCTTTCTTCAAATAAAGCCCAGTGATGCCTGGGTGGCTCAATGGGTTGGGTAGCTGACTCTTGATTTCAACTCAGGTCATGATCTCAGGGCCCTGGGATCTGAACCCCTAGCAGGATTCAGTGCTCAGCAGGGAGTCTGCTTCAGGATTCTCTCTCTCCACTCTGTCCCTCTCCCTACTTGCTCCCCACCTCTCTCTCTAATAACTAAACAAAACAAGACAGTATGGGGGTTCCTCAAAAAGTTGAAAATAGAGCATCCCTATGACCCAGCAATCACACTACTGGGTATTTACCCTGAAGATACAAACGTAGTGATCCGAAGGGGCACATGCACCCAAATGTTTATAGCAGCAATGTCCACAAAAGCCCAACTATGGAAAGAATCTAGATGTCCATCAACAGATGAATGGATAAAGAAGATGCATATATATACACAATGGAATACTATGCAGCCATCAAGAGAAACGAAACCTTGCCATTTGCAATGATGTGAATGGAACTAGAGGGTATTATGCTGAGCGAAATAAGTCAATCAGAGAGAGAGAGAATTATCATATGACCTCTCCTATATGAGGAATTTGAGAGGCAGCATAGGGGGTTTTGGGGGGTAAGGAGGGAAAAAATGAAACAAGATGGGATCAGGAGGAAGACAAACTATAAGAGACTCAATCTCATGAAACAAACTGAGGGTTGCTGGGGGGTGGGGAGGTAGGGAGAGGGTGGCTGGGTTATGGACACTGGGGAGGCTGTATGCTATGGTGAGGTGCTGTGAAATGTGTAGGCCTGATGATTCACAGACCTGTACCCCTGAAGCAAATAATACATTATATGTTAATAAAGAAAACAAAACAAAACAAACAAAACAGGGGTGCCTGGGTGGCTCAGTGGGTTAAGCCTCTGCCTTTGGCTCAGGACATGATCTCAGGGTCCTGGGATTGAGCCCTGAGCAGAGAGCCTACATCGCCCCCTCTCTCTGCCTGCTGCTTGGCCTACTTGTGATATCTCTCTCTGTCAAATAAATAAATAAAATATAAAAAAAAACCCAAAACCAAAACATATGGAAACAGAAAATGTGGAGTTCTACTTGTTAAAGCTGGCCCAGGGTTGGGAGAGTCCTGTGTATTTCTCTCCTGGTCCTTATCCAACCAGTTCCTCAGGGGCACGATTTGAGGACCATTGGGTTAGGTAACATTTCATGTCTCATTCAGTTTTAGGAGTCACTATAAACTTATAAGAAATCTCAAAAAATAGTATTCTAAGAATAAGTCCCCATATTATACAAAAAAAAAAGGATAGCAACTTCTGAAAGATAGTAGTCATTATTTTCAACATTATGAGTTAGAAAAACTGTTGCCTTGGAGTGCCTGGCTGCGTCAGTCTGTAGACCGTGAGACTCTTGATCTCAGGGTCATAAGCTCAAGCCCCACTTCGAGTGTGGAGCTTAAGAAAAAAAAGCCTTTTGCCTTGATTTTCCTAATATTTGAGCTAATATTTGATCTCCTCACCCAGAGCCCCACTTGGGGTATGGAGCTTAAGAAAAAAAAGCTTGTTGCCTGATTTTCCTAGTATTTGACCTGGAGGGATACTGATGTGAATCCTCTTCTGCTGCCTATTTGTTAATGAGACTTCACAGTAAAATGATTTACTGCTTGATGCATCCCTTTTGTTATTTTGTCTGTTTCCAAATGTCTACCCATTAGCTCATCATTTCACAATTAAAACATTTTTATTTTCTTTTTGATTTTTTATGGTGCTAGATAGCCCACAAACTCCATTATCTTGACTAATAGAGTGTTGCTTATAAGGATCACTTGTTTATTGTCAATGTTAATTCAGCCTCTACCTTTACTTATGCAGAACTCTTCTGCTTTTATTTACAGAGGAAGTTGTAACAGTGAGAAGAGCTCTGGTTGGATCAATGGCATGTGGGTTCATGTGCAGAAAGCTAGGGAAATGAAGATTTTTCTTAAAGATTTTATTTATTTATTTGAGAAAGAGAGAGAGAGTGTGTGAGTTTGGGGGGAGGGGCAGAGGGAGCCTTAGAGAGAGAATTCTCAAGCAGGCTCCACACTAAGTCCAGAGCCCAACGTGGGGCTTAATCTTATGACCCTAAGATCATGACCTGAGCCGAAATTGAGAGTTGGAAGCTTAACCAACTGAGTCATGCAGGCACCCAGAGAAATGAAGATTTTGTTGAAAACCTGACCATTAATTATTCTGTGTGTACAAGATACAGGACAATTGATGGGAAGTAGCAATAAAATGAAGACAGCAAATCTCAGATTTTCTTCATTGTCTCAAACAAGATTCAACAGGATCAACCATGAAGGCTTTCTCTGACTCCTTCCTTGATTTCACGTCTCTAATATCTGTGATCTGCATAGGAACCAAGTGTGGTGTCATCTGTAGCTGGAAATCATGAGTACTTCTGGGTGCGCTGCAGCACAGAAAAAACAAAGCCGAGTAAAAGTACTAGCACTTAATAATATGATCTTTATGGGAACAAAATATTGTGTACATCCCCAGATACTTAAAACTAACATTTATGTTGTGCTTCCCAACATTTATAACCATTATAGTGGTTATAAATAGTTTCTCTACAAACTATTTATAGAGAAATCACATCAACCACCCACCACATGTTAAAACAGAGCAAGTATTTTAACACAAAGGCAACTTTACAGAACAGCAAGGGAATTGGTAGCGGAAAGAAAGGATAGGCTGGAAATGACAGGCTGGAGACTTAACTGATTCCTTCCTTTTCTATTTTTAACCTTTAGAGTGTAATATATATTCAGAGAAATGTAGGTAAGTTTCAGCAGAATTTTTATAAACTTAACACACTCATGTAGCTAGCAGCCACATCAAGAAACAGTATTACAAAACCTCCAACTCTTCTGGTCACTGTCCTTACAAGCTTACCTGGTGTCTTGTCTTCTAATTGCACAGATTAATTTAGTCTGTTCTTAATTTTTATATAAGTGGAGTGCTACCATATGTATTTTTTTGTGGCTGGTTTCTTATATTTAATCTTATGTTTGTAAGACTCATCTATGTTGTCTGTTCATTCTGCTACACAGTACCCAGTGGTGCAACTGTAACACAATTTATTGATCCATTCCATTGTTGATGGGCCTTTGGTAGCTTTTGGCATTTGACTGCTATGAATTGGGCTACTTTTTTTTTTTAATGTTGGCTGGTATTTTTTTTTTTTTAGGAGAGGCAGGCAGAGAGAGAGAGAGAGAGAGAGAGGAGGAAGCAGGCTCCCTGCTGAGCAGAGAGCCGGATGCGGGGCTCGATCCCAGGACCCTGGGATCATGATCTGAGCTGAAAGCAGAGGCTTTAACCCACTGAGCCACCCAGGCACCCCTGAATTGGGCTTCTAATGAACATCCTTGGTCATGTCTTTGGGTGTATTTTTAGGAGTGAATTTACTGACAAAGAATAAGCACATGGTCCACATGAATAGCTTCTGCCAGTTTCCCAAATGGTTGTATCAATTTTCACTCTCAACAGTGATGGATGAGAATCATGGTTGCCATATACAATTTCCAAAATTTGCTATTTTCTAGTGGGTGGATAATGCTATCACATTATGTTTTTAATTTACATTTCCTTGATGACAAAGGAAGTTGAGCACCTTTTCATACATGTATTGGTTATTTGGATAGCTCTTTTTGCGAAGCGTGTCTGTTCAGAGTTTTTGCCCAAATTTCTGTTGGCTATCTTTTTCTTATTGATTTGTAGGTGTTCTTTTTATAGACTGGATAATTTCTTAATTTTCTTATGTATGCTGTGATTTTAAGTGTTTCGGTTTGTGCTAGGTATGTTTTTCATGTTTTCAGTCATTCTGTTTATGCAGAATATGCATCTAGGATCACTGTATATTCAGGGCTGAAAAGCTTCTGATGACACTTAGGCAGAAAAAGTAACCTTATTTCAGAACTGAAAGTACTGCATGCAATCAGCTACCACAAAATGCATCATCATTATTTAATGACATTTTAGATTCATGATCTATTTTTTTTAGCTTTTTCATATTGTTTGATTCATTGCTTAAAATTGAATATGGAGATAAGAAAGACAACCCTCCCCCCTGAAATGTGAAGGGATAACGATCTTGCTTTGACTTTGTTAAAATAGACCACGATGTCTCATTTTGGGAAGTATCTATGATGAAGTTTATAAAAAGATTAAAAATTCTGGTTTGGGTTTCAATTTTGCAACCTACCAGTGTTTCTTACATTAGTCAAAATAGTCTTGAAATCATCATATATTTGGAAGGACATTTGCCATTTTTGGCTGTCCAGTATCTTTTTGGTAATAGCATCCAGTATCTTTTTGGAGAGCTACCCTGATCACAGTTGGTCTGTTTGTGTTGACTCTACCACCAGCTTCTGCAGAGAGCAGGTGCCACTGACTCAGACCTGGCCAAATGTGTACCACATTCCTCAGAGCACAGTCATTGGTTCCAGGATGGCTGTGTGACTCATTAGAGCCAATGATATATAATGAGATCAGTTCTGGGACCACAGAGGGAAAAGGAAGCCTCTTCCCTGCTGGACCTGATTTGAGGAGGATGTCAAGTGGAGCTGCTATGATCATGTTGTAAACTTAAGGAGATATTCTATTGAAATCAGAGCCAGACCAGAAGCAGCAAAGCTAAGGTATAAAGAGAAATGGAGTTGAAATAATATTTTGAACCCCTAGTCTGAAATCTGGCAGGGCTGTGCTCCCTCCAGGGGCTCTAGAGGGAGAATCCAGTTTTGTGTCTTCCAGCTTCCAGTGGTACTGACATTGCTTGACTTCGAATTGCCTCACTCCAGCTCCTGCCTCTGTGGTCACACTGTCTTCTCTTCCATCTATAATCTCTGTCTCACTCTTTTTTTTTTTTTAAGATTTTATTTATTTATTTGACAGAGAGAGGCACAGCAAGAGAGGGAACAGAAGCAGGGGGAGGGGTAGAGGGAGAAGCAGGCTTCCCACTGAGCAGGGAGCCGGATGCGGGGCTCCATCCCAGGACCCTGGGATCATGACCTGAGCTGAAGGCAGACACTTAAGGACTGAGCCACCCAGTTGCCCCTGTCTCACTCTTATGAGGACACTGGTCATTAGTTTTAGGGCCCACTTGAATAATCTTGGGTGATCCTTAATTAATTAATTATTAAAGTTTTAATTTAAATTTCAGTTAGCTAACGTGCAGTGTAATATTAGTTTCATGTGTGCAATATAGTGATTCAACAGCTCCGTATAACACCTGGTGCTCATCCCAAGAAGTCCACTCCTTAATTCCTGTCACCTATTCCACTCATCACCCCTCCCCCCAATCATTGGTTTGTTCTCTATAGTTAAGAGTCTGTTTCTTGATTTACCTCTCTCTCTCTTTCCACTCTGTTCCCTCTTTGTTCGTTTGTTTTGTTTCTTAAATTCTACACAGGAGTGAAATCATATGGGATTTCATTATATCTGCAAACACCCTTTCCCCAAATAAGATAATATTCACAAATTGCTAAGATTAGGACGTGGACTTACCCTTTTGGCGGTCACCATTCAACCCCCTACAATAATAGATTTCAATAAGAAGATTTGAAAACTAATAACCAGAAGGAGTGGTTTAGTTTTTCTAAATTTGATATTAAAGGATAAGTGTCAGATGGCCCCGGGCTGGCTCAGTCAGTAGAGCATGTGACTTGGTGTTTTAAGTTTGAGCCCCGGGTTGGATGTAGAGATCATTTAAAATATAACTGTCAGAGTTATCCCTAATTCCAAATATATGAGGTATCCCTGATTTCTTCCTGTGTACCTTACCACATAGGCAAGTCTTATGATTTGTACTTCCAAAATTTAAATAAAATCTATTTCATTTTTTCTATTTCAATTTCTATACTTGCATCTGCTATATTCTACAATGGACTTCTTACTATAGAAATGATCCCTGAAAGTATAGCCTTTACTATGCTCTTCTCACTGATCTTCCTGGCTTTTAATCTTGCCTCACTTCATTCCATTCTTCATGAAGAAGCCAGAGTAATTAAAAGCAAAAGAAAGCAAAAACTTCATAGATCTAATCATTGCTCCTTCCTTGCTCAGTACCTGAAATGGCGGTCCATTGCTTCCAGAATAAAATTCAAATTCTGCACCATAGCTTCAAAGCTGGGAATAATTCAGACCACAACCCTTTTCTACACTTATTTTGGGACATTTGCCTTCTTTTTTTAAATTTTATTTTTTATTTTAAAGATTTTTATTTATTCATTTGGCAGAGAGAGGTCACAAGTAGGCAGAGAGGCAGGCAGAGAGAGAGAAGGGGGGGAAGCAGGCTCCCCGCTGAGCAGAGAGCCCAATGCGGGGCTTGATGCGGGGCTTGATGGGGGCCTCGATACAGGGCTCAATCCCTGGACCCTGAGATCATGACCTGAGCCGAAGGCAGAGGCTTAACCTACTGAGCCACCCAAGCATCCCAGGGACATTTGCTTTCTTACTCATGACTCTCTATTCCGCTGACTTCCCTTGAATATGCCAAATCCAATCCCACCAAAAGTAGTTTCTAAAAAGGAGAAACCAGGCAGTCTTTACCACTAGAATCCTGTTGATAATTGGGTAAATTATTGTTTTATAAATTCACTTTTTAAAAAAGATTTATTTATTATTTTAGAGAGAGAGAAAGAGAGCACATGAGCAGAAGGGGCAGAGGGAGAGGAAGAGAGAATCCCAAGTAGATTCTGTGCTGAGTGCAGAGCTAACATGGGGTTGATCTCCCCACCCTGACTGAGATGACTACCTGAGCCAAACTGAGTCAGATGCTCAACCGACTGCACCATTGAGGCTCCCAAATTGTTGTTTTATACACAGAAACAGTAATCTATGTGGAAAACTGATATATTAGAAAACATGTAAACAAAATGTAAATGCTCACACCCCTCCACCCAATCTTACTCTCTAAGATAATGACATTTTGGGTTATATCCTTTCAGAATATATGTTTAAATATCATAAGTATATATTTTTATAACTTGGTAGCCTGTTTTTTCTACTTAACAATGAATTGAGAATTTGTTTTCACCTTATTATACATATAGCTATATCACTATTTAGGCTTTTGATCCATACTTCTACATCACCCCAAACAAAGACTTGTACCAATTTGCATTCTCACCAGCAGTAGCAATGCACGAACATTCCCTCATTTCCCTACATCCCTGGAGATTTTTGTGATCTCTGCCAATCTGAGAGATGAAGTGCCACACCTTATTGTTTCAATTTGCATTTCTTGGATGGTGTGAGGTTGAACTTTTTTGTTTCTGATACTGCTCTCCTGTAGTTCTTCATAAATTGCATAATTAAAGGTGTTTGCTTACATTCTAAAAAGAAATAGCAAACTATCTAAGGAAGAGTCATGTAAGCCACTCAGCACTGCTTTGTAGAGACCCCATCACCATGCCCTGGCATTAGCATTCCTTCAATGCCTTCGAACTGTTCATGCTTCTGTGTCTGAGCGTATAGTCTGGGTTTTATTGTTTTCATTAAAGAAGCCTTTATTTTCTTCTTGTAAGATATGTAAGATAAAAAATCATTCATGGTATTTCAAGGTACTGTGTCTGATATGATACTGTAGATTTTCAAATGTACCACAAGCTTGCTTATGCTATGATGGCAGAGATCACAGCAGGAATCCATTTAACTGTCCAAGGTCCTGAAGTCTCGCTTATTTTTTTTTTCTGCAATCTTGTGTTATTTTGAACTCTGAGTGACTTTCTTTCATGTCTTATTTCTTTATGTCCTCTTTCATGTATGTTTTTCTAAGGTTAGTACATTTGAATGTGGATCAGTTGACTGAATAGAGCAATTTTACATGTGAGAGAGTGCCATATGTTTTAAGAAATACTTAAAAAAAACCCAAAACAAATAAACGTGCTTACGGTTCTGATTGTGAGACCAAGTAGCTTCAAACATAAACGAACATGACCAAAGTCACAGCAGAATGGAGACCTAATTACAAGTGGAAATTTTAAAGAAAGAGGTGAGCAGACCAGGTCATCAGAAATATAAATAAGTGGTATGGTAAACTCAAGATTCAAGAGTGCTATACTTAAAATTAAAAAGAACCTGGAAGATAAGAGGGACAGGTGGAAATAATGTTTTGTTCTCATGGAAAATATGGAGATCCAAGGAACAGAATGTGCCATTTCATGAAAAGGAATGGTAGCACTGGAAAGGAATACAGTTTGTACTATTTTTAAAAAATCCAGTCCTTACCAAACACAAAGGTCAGCTATGATCAGATATGGGGCCCATACACCTTCTGTGATGGGAGGAGGAAAGTCAAACTAGCTCCAGGAAGGAAGTGTCAGCATTTATTGAATGAGTGAGCACTCTATGTAGCTTTATAAAAATAGGCCCAGTGCAAAGAGAAAAATAAATGAGGAAAGATAGCTCCTTTCTCCTTTAAAGTGAAGGGGCAGGCACAGAAAGAGATGACTCAGAATCTCAGGGTTTAATCCTTTCATTGAACAATATCTCAGAAAGCCTAAGTGACTTGCTCAAAGTCACACAGCTTATCAGTAGAAGAGCTGGGACTAGGAATAAGTAGTTCCAATATCTGTCATGGTGGTCTTCCCACGCTGACAACTGTCTCTTTGCAAAAAGTGTAACATTCATATGAACAAGCATGCACTAAAGTTAGAGGCAGAAATAGGCAATAAAATGGAAGGATGATAGAGTGAATGGTAATGGGAAGGAATTTTGCAGTGTGAGTCGGGGAAGACATGTCTGGTCTGATAAAAGTTTTAAGGATGACAGTGAAGAAGACAGGTGTGATGATAGGTCTAAGGTTACTGTAGAAAGCCCCCCAAACTATATGCAGGTATATGGGTCAAATCAGAGAAAAGGTTGGAGGAGTGTATACAGGAAATAAAGGACAAGAGTGTCATAAATGCTCAATTAACCAGAATGCATCTGAAGCAAGGAGATTAAGATAACTGAAATTTCTGATTATGTACCTCTAGTTTTTTTTTTCCCCCCACAAGCCACAACCTCTACCATGGTTGAAAATGTCTCTCAAACACATTATTCCATTTTATGAAGACCTAAGGCCTCTCAGGATATATATTTCTCATCCAGTCCTGACTCTGTCATGGACCAACTGTTTGGCCTTGGGAAAATCACCTTAGCTCTCAAGACTTCGCTGGCTCTAGTGCAGGGAGGTTCCCAGACTGCATGAAAGAATCACCTGGGGCTTTTGTTGAAGTAAATCCACAGACAGCCTTCTTAGATCCATTGAAATAGGATCTCCAGAAGCACCGGACTGGGACTGCGGAATCTGCTTTTGGTTACCAGGAAAGTCTGGAATACCCTCACTACCTGATCTCTGAAGTTGCTTCTACTAATGATTACCTATTATGATTCAGTTTTCTCACTGGAGTAAGCTCAGAATTTTAAAGCAATTACATCTTTGTTTGATGGACTAGGGGGTCACTGCCAATATAAACATTGTAAGGATCTGTAGCTTTGCATGGAGAGAGGGCAGAAAATGGATAAATACTCTAAACCCCAGTTTTTTTTGAATACAACATTTAATAAATGAGCTCTCTGATGTCAGCTTTTAAAATAATATTTGCCAGAAAAAAATACTCTATATCCAATGTGCCCGCCTTACCAATAAAAGTCTCAGCATCAAAGACAGAATATATCTCCTAGGGATAAAGTAGAAGAAAGCAAAACATCTCTGTAAGTTTCAGATTCTCTGAGTAGTTTTTCTAATACAATAACAAATTACATAGCTGGTCATACTTTAGGTGATACTTTAGAATTAAATAATATTTAGTATTAATATTTTAGAATTAAATTTGTTGTTTCCATCATGCACAGCTCAGAGTCAGTGGAGGCATCACTACCATATTAAGTTCGAGCTCAATGTTATGGATTTCATGAAAGAACATGGCTAGGATGTAACAGAGTTATGATAGTTTGATCTACTAACTGAGAAAAATAATGAAAATAAGAGAACCTGAATATGTCCAGAAATGACAAACATAATAATAGGATAATAAATAATAATGATAGACTACTTTAAAATTAATTTGGGGGCACCTGGGTGGCTCAGTCGGTTAAGCATCCAACTCTTGATTTTGGCTCAGGTTACGATCTCAGATTGTGAGATCAAGCCCGGAGTCGGGCTCCACACTCTGCTTCTCCCCCTGCTTGTGCTCAGTCACTCACATGCTCATGTGCTCTCTCTCTCTCTCTCTCTCAAATTAATGAATAAATTATTTAAAACCATTTTGAATTCATCTATGATATAAAGTACTAAATATTGGTTTTCCAAAAATCTGACCTTGAATAATTGGAACCCATCATGTACTTTTGCTCAATGTATCCATTTGTATATCTTATATAAGGAGCCAGAGCATATAGTTATGAAGTTTCTGCCCTGCACCAAGATGAGGGGATGAATGGGAACTAAAGTCCGTTCCAAGTGTTGGACATGCTGCTGTGTTTCCTGGTATCAGTATGTCCTCCCCTACCCCACTCTGCATCCCCAAGGAGTGTCTTCTGGATTGAACAAAGGCACTGTCTACAAATCAAGCCAGGGCCATGGTGCTTTTTCCACTGGAGGGGGTGCCATTCTCTAATTGTCATATAGGCTAGGAGGAACATTGTTAATATTATCATATAGAATAGCAATGGCCATCTGAACTTGTAGTGACCTTGTTTATATCCTAGTAAATATAGTATTTGACCCTTCAAAGATGTTGCTGAGGGCAGATTTAATTTGGTGGGTTCTGATGAGTCAAAATTTTAGTATGGTGCAGTGGATGATGGGGTAATAATTGATGGTGGTTTTCTAAAAATGTTGGGTTCTTTCTAACTGAAAGTTATGGTCACTTACAACTTTTGGAACCCAAGGATATGGCTCTCTGGAAATTCTTCTTGAAAAATAGTGCCCCATGTTTGAAAAGAAATGAAAAAGAATTATCTTCCATAAAAGATATAATAAGACTCCTAGAAATCACAGTCGTCAGCTTAACTTTGATTCCTGATGAAAAGAGTGGTGCATATCAGTACTTATTTTGCAAGTCTGAGTGGATCCATATTTCAATATGTATCAGGAACATTGTATAACTATTTTTAAAACACAGTATCAGAATCTAAATATAGAAGTATTACATAAACTGGAAGGAGATCCTCTTTCTATAATCAGCCTTATTAATCGACCACTGGAAGAGTAGAGCAGACCTAGCAACATGACGTGGTTGCACAGAAGTAACTAAGACCTGGAAAAGTCAAAGTAATTCCAACAAGACTGCTTCTCTGACTGCCTACTTTAAGATGGTCGCACACCTGGTTTGATTTGGTGTGACTTTCGGGACCATAACAAAGGCTTTCCCACTGCTTTCCCTGCTCACCTCTTCCTTAATACTTCTTTTATTTGTTTGATAATGCCTGATGGTCTAAGATTCATATTCACTTTGCCAGGGGGAAGAATATAAGGAACCCCAGAAGGTGGGGAGATGCCAATGTAACGAACGGGAAAAGGGTACAGATGGTTTAGGTTGCAATTTCCCACGAAACTGACTACTCCAGAGATCAAGATAACTTTATGTAATTAGTTCTGGGCAAGGAATGATATTTTAATCTAGAGATGAGTGGGGACCTGGTTTGATTTCTACTTCCATCCCTAACTAGCCATGTTTATTTAGACAAACCATCAGCCTCTCCAAGCTCCAATTTCTCCATTAACAAATATTTAGGTGCCTAATGTACGTCAGGCATTGTTTTAAATGAAATCATGATGATACTAATGCCCATCTTACAGGATTGTTATGAAAAATAAATGGGGGTATTCTTAAAAAGTGCTTGCTATGTGCCCGGCAGAGTAAGAAAGAAATCCTAATCCATCAAGATTAAGTAATAAGAATGATCTCTTAAATCTGCACAGTTTACAAAACACTTTCACAAAGCACTATTGTCTCCTTAGGCACAGTTTACAAAGCACTTTCACAAAGCACCATTGTTTTCTTAGGCAACCCTGGAGGTACAAGTAGCCAGATATTTAGTACCCCATTTTGCAGATGAAGAAACTGAGTGAAGCTTGGCACAATTGGCAACCCTGGAGGTACAAGTAGCCAGATATTTAGTACCCCATTTTGCAGATGAAGAAACTGAGTGAAGCTTGGCACAATTCACCTGCTTGGTTGCACTTCCTTCTGAAGAGGATGAAAATATGTGTAAGTTGGCCAAATACTCTGTAGTTATTGCTTATCCTTATTTTAAAAAAAATTATTTATTTATTTGTCAGAGAGAGAGAGAGAGAGAGCACAAGCAGGGGGAGCAGCAGGCAGAGGGAGAAGGAGGCTCCCCACTGAGCAAGAAGCCTGATGTGGAACTGGATCCCTGGGCCTTGGGATTATGACCTGAGCCAAAGGCAGATGCTTACCCGACTGAGCCACCCAGGTACCTGAAAGAAATGCTTTTAAGAAAAGTATGGTTTGGCCAAATTCTTGTACATATTGGTAAAAGTGTAGAAAAAGTTACCTGACACGAAGAAGATGTTGGACAATTTCATCCTTAATAGGTGGTGGTATTGCTGCTCTTCATCGCCGTATGTAAGTATTGAAAAATTTAAGGAAGGAAAAGATTTAGACCAAAAGTAAAAAAAAAAAAAAAAAAAAATTGAGCTTAGCAAAGTTTCTTAAATTTTGAAAAAGCCCATCAATACAGGATTTATAATCTCTTTCACTAGATGTGTTTACCTTTTTTTTTTTTTGTATTTAGCATTAAAAAAAATTCTTTATTTAAATTCAGTTTAGTTAACATATACTGTATTGTTAATTCCAGGGGTAGAATTTAGTGATTCCTCAGTTGCATATAACACCCAGTGCTCATCAGATCATGCGCCCTCTTTAATGCCCATCACCCAATTTCACACACCCCCTCCCCCCATTTCCCTCCGGCAAACCTCAGCTTGTCTCCTAGAGTCTCTTGCACTTAGTATTCTTGAATGGTCATATAAATTGGAATCCTTTTCAGAGGTGGAAAACCGAACCAGGAAGTACCTTGAGATGACATCTTCCAAATATCATTCAGCAAATATTTAGGTGGCTTAATGGTAGGAGAGGAAAGTTCTACCACTACATTTGTTATAACCATTTTCGACCAAATATTTGCTTTAAAGCAGCAAAAATTAAATGAATATATCTCAAGCATTCCCATTGGATGCTGAGACTCTGTCCCACCCCATAGTGAGCAAAAGCTTTTCTATTGGCCAGACTTTCCCAGGACTTTCATTGGCTGCTTGAGAGAAGCAACTGTCAATATGCTGAGACAGTAGGTCCCTGTAAAGGAATTTCAATTCTTTGCAAGCAGAATGACTTTAGGAATAAGACTCACCCATAAATATAAATAGGCTATTGAAACCATGCATGACTTCTACATGCTTTAAAATTTTGGTTCAAGTTAAAACCTTTCACAATGATATGAAAATCTGAGCTCAGGTATAATGGTGTGTAACCTTGCTGAATTCTTATTTTGAAATTTAGTAAAATACCATATGCACTTGTCCAAATGGTGTACATAAGTGAAAACGCCCATTCAACCCTGAAAGGATGGCCTTTTGGGGGATAAGAAACAAAAATAAATTATTTGACTAAGGCTAGGACTAAGTCTGGGGAGAAACTTGAGTGAGCAGGGATACAACTGCCTTCTGTCCTGTGGATATTGTCATGGACACTGAATTTATAGAAAGTGTTGAGTTCTTTTAATGATCTTCTGTGGTCAGGAAATCATTTTCTTCTCTTTGGCTCCATTTATCTTTAGCTACATCATGACATTAAACATTATGAGAAAGCAAATGAATTTGGATTCTTGAAAAAGTCACTGTCATAAAAAAATGAAGGCACTTTTCTAGAGTAAAATACACTACATAAAAATAAGA
>ML101700.1:0-12500 GCA_003697995.1 Taxidea taxus jeffersonii
ACTTATAACTTTAATGCAGAAATTACAATGAAAATTCTAAATACTTATAAAGCTTGTAGTGTGCATCTGAAGCAGAGCTAAGATGGAAAGACCTTATGAATTAATATAGTTATTTTAAAAATTAGAATTAATGTGAATGAGTTGATTGCTCAACTCAGTAGGTTAGAAATTTGACTTAAAAACTTATCCTGGGGGTGCCTGGGTGGCTCAGTGGATTAAAGCCTCTACCTTTGGCTCAGGTCATGATCCCAGGATCCTGGGATCAAGCCCCGCATAGGGCTCTCTGCTCAGCAGGGAGCCTGCTTCCTCCTCTCTCTCTGCTTGCCTCTCTGCCTACTTGTCATCTCTGTCTGTTAAATAAATAAATAAAATCTTTAAAAAAAATTTAAAAACTTATCCTAAATGATACAGAAATAATTAAATTAGAGCAGAGATTAATGAAAATAGAAAACAAAATACAAATAATTCATATACCAAGACCTACTCCTTTAAAAGAATTCTTAAACACAGAAAGCACAAACCTTAAGAGAATAGGCTGATAAACTCAACTAAATGAATGCTAAATTTTTCTATTCCATTATAGCATTGTACACAAAGTTTAATGGAATATTATGTAATAATAAAGATGAATGAAGTAAAGGTAAATGCAACAATGTGTATTATCATAAGTATAACCGGTAAAAGAAATAAAAATCAAATTACAAGAGCATCTCCAGTGTGATGCCACTGACAGAACATGAAAACAGTTCTATATAATCATTTTATTTGTAATAAAGCATGCATTTATTTGCTAGGTTCAGTAATTATCAGGGGAGGTAAGAAAAGACTGAAAAGAACACTGAGCTCTTCTGCTGTCCCCGACATGCATATTTTTGTTTGCTTAAATAAAAGATCTGAGTCAAATATGACAAAATACTAAAAGCTGTTGGAAGTTGCATGGATGGTAAGGACATGAATGTTGTTTAAATGATCTCTGTATTTTCTGTATATCTGAAATATATTTAAGATAAAGAAATGGGGAGAAAAGATACAAGAAAGGGACTTACTTTGCCCCTGAGCTAGGGGAATATGGTGTGTCTGCACGTGGGGAGCAAGGTCTGCCAAGGGAGAAAGAAGCGCAGTTGAGGAGGGCTGGAAGTGCAAGATCATATACGGCCCATAACCCCTGAGCACAAGATAAGAACTGTGCTTAATAGTAGATGAAACATCCTAAATTATATAGATCGGCATATAAAAAGCACAACCAGGCAGCAGTGGAATTCATAAAAAGCAGATAGGATCTGGAGAATAGGTTGGGATGCCATGTACAAAATAGTCAACACCTTCTGGAAAACTCTATTTGTAATTTGAATACATACCTACTAACAAATTTTAAAAGTTCCCGAAATAAACCTCGCCTCACCCTGGTAGTGCTGTTTTGAAGCTGAAAATGAATAAATGTCATTACTAGTGGAGAAAATATAATGTAACCAGGACCAGAAACGAGGGCCTTTGTTAAGACCATCCTGGATGCTAAAGACCGTGTCAGCATGAGCATTCAGTCTTTAAGGCTCTCCCTCCCCACACAAGGAAATCTGTGCCTCTGTAGCCAAACGAAGATTTAAACTCTGGCTGGCTTTGGCTCTGCCCCCATCAAACCAGAGCTCACTGAACTGTTTGATTGTGAGTAGCTTCTTTGATTTTTAAACTGGTTAAATATGATGAAAATCTGCACACAAACTTGCAAATGAACCACAGAAAGACAAAGGCCTTTGAAATGGACATTTCAAATGAGCTAAGTAGGCAGAGGAGCCTGCAAGTAATTGTTCATATTTCATGGGGACTTGGCTTTTCATGAATTCATCTCAGTGTCATCTTTCATACATATTACAGTGTCGGTTCATTAAAATTCTTGAGGCAGTGCTGAACCTGGTCAGACTGAAATGGGGCTGACAAACCTCATGTCTGCCGCACAGATAACCAGACCTTATGAAGGTGAAATTAGTTTTCAGGAGCTGTACTGCTCAGTTGATTGATTCCGTCTTAGAAGTCATATGACTTAATGTTTCCTGCTTGGGCTGCCTCTGTCATGCAAACATGACCTGATAACACAGTGTCAGGAGCGCTCCAGAGAGCTAACAGCAATCTAACATCTTTCTACTGAGTGTGAAGTTCCATCTGAAATGTGCATATTTGATAAGCAGCTCGTCTTCTCTCTGTCCTTTTCATTTTCAGGAAGTTAATCTTTTCTGCTCTAGTGAGTGCAGTGCTGGGGTGAGGTGAGCCGACATGCTGCAGGTGGCCCCAAACTACGGCACATGGGGAAACTTATTGTCTAGAAGCCAGCGTGTCTGGACATCACTTCCAAGAGGCAGCCAAGCAAGGAGTGACAATGCAGGTCCTCCATCATGTTCAGAAGGGGCGGCATTTCCGAGGACTTGGGAAGAAAATGAAATCAGAGAGTTCCATTACCGAGTGTTACTTGACTTTGTTGTCACAGATTCATTTAACCATCTCTCCACCACGGAAAAGAGCTGTAATGTATATGCAGTCTGAAATACACAGCCTTCTTCTGAATAAGAGGTGGCTGACCTCATAGAAATTTAATGCTGAAAGACAGATGGAGGCCCCCTCCACATCCCATTTTACAGAGTAGCAAATCTAAGCCCAGAAATACTTAGCTGCTCATCCAGCGTCACACAACTATATTAGTGGTAGATCGAGGATGAAGACTCAGATCTCCTCATTCACTTTAGTTCCCCTGACACTCTGTTGCTCTGTCCCTTCTGGAAGTCGGACTTGCACTGCCCTTCATTCGGAAGGCCAGACTTGGAGTCCAGAAATTCCAAGCAGAAAGTCACATTTGGATCCGTATAAGAGCTTCTCATTCCTCATCTAGGCTTCTAATTTTCTCATGTAACATTATTTTACATTGTACTTTTTAAGTAACAAAGTATGACCACAGATATTATCTCACTACTTCCCAAAGATATGTTATGAGACAAAGCATGGGAGGCATTGTTCTCACTTCACTGGTAAGGAAACCATGCATGAGAAAAGTAAGCTAACACACTCAGGTCAACCAGAAAGCATCTGAAAAAGTCAGATGAAGATAACCAAAGGCAGAGACAGACATAGGAATCCAAAAATCAGAATATCCAAAATTGAAGAGTGGGGAGGTGTCAGCCATGTTGCCAGATTAGGGAGCAACCAGACCAGACAAAATCAAGAGGGCAGGGGACTCCAGAAAGAATCCCCAAGAAAACAATAAAAATGAAGTGATAAATTATCTGGTATGTTTGATCATTGAAAAAGAATATTCATTGGGTGTCAACAGATCTACAAGAATAATTCTGAAAAAAAGGAAAGGTCCAGAAAAAACTAAGTAAATTTTAAAAAGAGAGACTATAATGATCCCCAGGAAAAATTCAAAAGGAAGCATTGCTGTGAAGAACTCTGTAGTTCTGGTGTAAACAATATTTGGAAGTCAGAGCAGTATGATTACTGACTTCAGATTGACCAAGAGATGTCATAATAAATACATTGACAGGATACTGGGGAGGTGATATTGTAGGAGAGATCAAAGTATGAGAGAGCCAAATCCTCATTACCATCAAAGGAAGTCAATAAATAATGTATAAAATTGATAAACCTGTTCACTGTTGCAACATAACAAACAGCTATAAATGTTAGCTGCTTAAACAAGAACCATTTTATTTGCTCAAGATTCTGTAAGGTAACGATTTAGGCCGAGCTTAGATGGGATGATTTCTCTCTGTTCCACAGGGTATCAGCTGGGCTCATTCATATGTTTGTGGGCAGCTGAGAGTGGATGGCTTTAAGCATGTATGTGGCGGTTGCCTGGCTATCAGCTGGGTCAGTGGAGGCAACTGGGTCTATGACACCTCTCATGCAGCAGGCTACCACTGGGCCTATTTACACAGTGGTAGCCACAGGGCTCCCAAGTACAGTAAAAAAGTAAACCCTAATTTCAAGCTTCTGCTTCCACAGAATTTGCTAATGACACATGGGGCAAAACAAGTCATTTAGCCACGTCCAGATTCAAAGCATAGAGAAATAAACTCTACCTTTTCAGGGAGGAGCTATAAAGTTACATTGAAAAATGAGTAAATTCAGGGCACCTGGGTGGCTCAGTGTGTTAAGCCTCTGTCTTCGGCTGGGGTCACGATCTCAGGGTCCTGGGATCGAGTTCCGAGTCGGGCTCTCTGCTCGGTGGGAAGCCTGCTTCCCTCCCTCTCTCTCTCCGCCTGCCTCTCTGCCTACTTGTGATCTCTCTCTGTCAAATAAAGAAATAAAATCTTAAAAAAAAAGAAAAAAGAAAAATGAGTAAATTCAAGGATGGGAAGAGTCTGTGGCCATTTTTGCATTTTACCATACTAAAAAATAGCAAAATAAACATTTTATTTTAAAATATGAACTAAAAAACCAGAATCAAGTTATATTGTATATAAAGCTATATCGTATACATCACAAAGCGATACCTATAGGATAACTTGGGACAGAATGTCTACTTTAATGTCACTTAAATATGTACATGTAGTTAGGATGAAATTTTCAATGATGGAATCTGACAGAACTTCACCAAGTCCTACAACTAAAACCACTTAAAAAAACAAAATTATGTCATCCAGAAACTATATTAGGTAATGCAAAAAGTGGACCTAGAAATGAAAATTCTGATGACAGTTGCTATGGACTAGATGTGACAAAATTTATGTATTTTTTATTTCAACTTTATATTTGAGGGCTTTTTTCCTTTTTATCTTCCTCATATAAAGATATCATACAGTAATTGCCCTTCTATGTCTAACTTGACAAAGATATTAGACAAAGACCATACGACTCTCTCACATGGGGAATTTAAGAAGCAAAAAACAAAGGAGCAAAGGAAATAGGTATATGATGTATGATATATTGTATCATGTATCTGAATGTTAAGAGAATAGATTCTTTTTTCAACATGTTAAGTGCACACTTTAATTCCCATCACTTATTTCACTCATTCCTCTACCCAATCCCCCTTTGATAACCATCAGTTTGTTCTCTATAGTTAAGAGTCTGTTTCTTGGTTTCTTTCTCTCTTCCTTTTTTCCTTTGTTCATTTGCTTTGTTTCTTAAATTCCACATATGAGTGAGATCATATAGTATTTGTGTTTCTCTGACCAATTTATTTCACTTAGCTTTATAATCTCTAGTTCTATCCACGTTGTTGCAAAGGGCAAGATTTCAATTCTTTTTTATGGCTGAATAAAATTCATTTGTATGAATATATATATGGATACATATATATGTGAATATATATACCACTTATATATACCACTTCTTCTTTATCCTTCATCAAAGGACACTTGGGCTGCTGAGTGATACTGAACATCTTTTCATGTGTCTTTTGGCCATCTGCATGTCTTCTTTGGGGAAATATCTGTTGATGTATTCTTCCCATTTTTAATGGGACTATTTGTGTTTTGGCTGTTGAGTTGTCAGTTCTTCATATATTTTAGATGCTTCATCAGGTATGTCATTTACAAATATCTTCTCCCATTCAGTAGGTTGCCTTTTAGTTTTGTTGACTGTTTCCTCTTTTGTTATTCAGAAAAAGCAGGGGGTTTTTTGTTTTGTTTTGCTTTGTTTTTAGAGTGTAGATATTAAAGGTTCCCCCCATAAAAGAATGATAACTATGTGACAGCGTGAAGGTGGTAGCTGATACTATTGTGGCAATTATTCTGTAATTTATAAATGTATCAAATCAACACAATGGACAACTTTTAACTTACAGGATGTTGTGTGTCAATTATATTTCAATAACACTGGGAGAAAAATTTATATGTTAAAATTCTAAATCTCCAGTGACATCATTTGGAGATGAGGCCTCTGGGAGGGAATTAGGTCAAAAGTGTGGTGCCCTCTTGATGGGGTTAATGCCCTTATTCCTTTTTTTAAATTTTTTATTTTTTTATAAACATATAATGTAATGTCCTTATTCTTATAGCTTCCCATATTTTTCTCTCTCCCTACCATGTGAGGATGCAGGGAAAAGGCAAGGCCATCCACAAACCGGGAAAAATTGGCCAGTACTTTGATCATGGAATTCCCAGGTATTTCTTATTTAAGCCAACCAGTCTCCAGCAGCAGCTGTTATGGTAGCAGCAGAACATTATTGAGACAACAGTTCAATTAAACAGTTTCATGAAATATGTGTTTAAGAAAGCAATGTCCCTTAATTAGGATGTTATTTTAAAAAGTTAAATGTATGTAAAGTAAATTATAAATTAAATATCACTGTTACACATTGATTGATTATTTATGATCTATAAATACTAGGTATTTACCCAAAGGATACAAAAATATAGATTCAAAGAGGGCACACCCGGATGTTATAGATGCATTATCAACAATAGCCAAACGATGGAGAGAGCCCAAATGTCCATTGACCTGATGAATGGATAAAAAAGATGTAGTTTGTATGTTTGTATATATGTATACACACACACACATACACACACACATATATATATGTATATATATATATGTATGTATATAAATGGAATACTACTCGGCCAAAAAAAATCTTGCCATTTGCAACAATGTGGATGGAGCTACAATGTATCATACTAAGTGAAATAAGTCAGTCAGATAAAGAAAAATACCATATGATCTCACTCATGAACAGACAAGAAGGGGGGAAAGAAAAAAAGGAGAGAGAGAAACAAGTCATAAAGACTTTTTTGTTTAAGTTTATTTATTTATTTGACACAGAGAAAGAGAGACAGCAAGAGAGGGAACACAAGGAGAGGGATTGGGAGAGGGAGAAGCAGGCTTCCCGCTGAGCAGGGAGCCTGATGAGCAGCTCGATCCCAGGACCCTGGGATCGATCCCTTCATCAGCAGATGAAGGCAGATGCTTAATGACTGAGCCAGCCAGGTGCCCCCATAAAAGACTCTTAATGATAGAGAACAAAGTGAGAGTTGATGGAGGGAGGTGGGTTGGGGAGGGGCTAGATGGGTGATGGGTAGATGGGTATTAAAGAGAGCACTAGTTGTGATGAGCAGTGTGTTGTATGTCAGCAATGAATCACTGAATTCTACTCCAGAAATGAATATTGCACTGTATGTTCACTAATTAAAATTTAAATAATAAAAAATGAACAAAGAAAGGAAAAAATATAGTTTTAATTATCAAATGCCTCTCTTTTTCTCTTGCTTTTCTCCAGTGTCATCAGTTCACATAAAACACTAAGTCTACCAATTCCATTTAGGATTATCAGGATGCCCTGTTTTATCAGAGCACCATGCCTACTTCCAGAAAGGAAAATGAGAGAATCCTTTTTCAATGTTGTCATCCCAGAGGATGGGAACCCGAAATGAACATAATCTTTATAATCTAATCCCAGCTGCAAGAACTCCAAACTCTCACTATTCTATTTCTTTGCCTTTTGACTTAGGGAAAATCATGCTGCTGACTTCAGGTGAAGAGTGATGAATGAGCGGTTCTGGTTCATTCAGAACCCCGTCAGCCTTCCCCAGGCAAACTGTTGATCTATTTCTTGCTTTTCCAGAACCAAGCCCAGGCTGCAGCCACTGGCAGAGGAGTTTTATTATGGGTAAGCAATCAGTGGAATGGGGTTGAAATCTCCAAACAGTTTTCCATCTGTGACATCAATTCTGTTTGGGAGCAGAGGTGATAGGCCTGCATGTTTACCCGAGTGTTTGCTCTGCTTCACGGAGTATAGACATGCCCAGTGCATCACCCCGCCTATTCATGGCACACTCTAAGCTTGCTGAGGTTCATGTCATAAATGCAACGATAAACCTGGCCACGTTTATTGTGTGTCCCAATTCCCTTCTCTTTTTAACAAGAGGAACTGTCCTTTATTGGTCCCTCTCTCCTAACACGTTTGAGAAATTTCCTCCAGCATTCATTCATTTTCCTTTGAAAGCCTTTAGATGCATTTTTCAGATCAGCCACTAGATGCCCAGATGCCAAAATAAAACTCGCGCAGCTTTTCAGAGGAAAACAATGGTTTTGTGATTTAGCAAAGATAGATTATTTCAACGATGCTATAAGGAGGCCTGGGTAAGGCTTTTGTATATTTAAGGAGTTCTGTTTTTTCATTTTGTTTTGTTTTTAAGTACTAAGTAATATAATTATATAGATTTGGGAGGAGGGGTTTCTCAAACTAAGAATTATTAGAAATTTTAAAAAAAAGAAGCTGCCAATTATCTCACTGATGATCTATGGAAGGAAGAAAATGCCTTAGAACACAGCGTCCAAGAAGCTTCAATGTTCATGGCCCTATGAGAAAGTTTTCACCAGCATCACTCCTTAGCCTCTTGGCAGCAGCACTGAGAGCACCAGGGTCTGAATTCGAGCAGAAATGAGGGAGGTAAACTAGGACCTTGAAAAATCCCTGACATACATGGAGTTAATATCATAGTCTCATTGTCAGTCCCTTCTTACTGGCATTGTCTGCTTTTGTTCGTTTGGAAGAAAAACATGGCCACTACGAGGCCAGGGAGTCTCACCATTTGCCATGAGAGAGTCTCTTCTGTCTCCCTACTTCCCAAGTATGGAGGTTCAGGTCAAATTCCTCATTGGCCTTAGAGAGAGGAGGAAGCTGTCTAACACCCTGATGTTAAGACTGGCCCTGCAAGACTTCCTCCTGCTCCAGGGAGCTCTTGGCTGTGAGAGGGTAGCCATTCCTTCTGCAGGTAATCTACACACTTACCCCAGAGTCTCGCTTAGTGTCATGGTCACATGCAAATCAAAAAATGGGCTGAGACATGTAAACTTATTTCACTGTCATCTTATTGCAAGAAAGAATTCCCTAACGGATAAAGGTTGGCAACAGTAACATGTGTGAACTCCAAAACAGTGAGCTCCCCTTCACAGAAAGCTTTTATGATGAGGCAGTGTAGCTCCCTGCCCAAGCTATTGAGGAAATGATACCTGAACTGGGGCAATGATTAGGCCCAAAGACATTTGTTTAGTATCTCCTTTCCAATTTCATGTTTCTATATCTACAGACCACATTCTAAAAAGTGAAAAGGGCAAGTACAGCATTTGGAAGCCATACAGAGTAATGATATACCCACCCACCTCCAAAAAAAGAGAGATTTTGGGGGCACCTGGGTGGCTCAGTGGGTTAAAGCCTCTGCCTTTGGCTCAGGTCATGATCCCAGGGTCCTGGGATCGAGCCCCGCATCGGGCTCTCTGCTCAACAGGGAGCCTGCTTCCCTTCCTCTCTCTGCCTGCCTCTCTGCTTACCTGTGATCTCTGTCTGTCAAATAAATAAATAAAATCTTTTTTAAAAAGAGAGAGAGATTTTTTTTTTCTAAGATGGTTAAAGGATTCTATGAGGTTATTGAGGTTAACTGTTTAGCTCTAACAGGGCTCTATATAAGCCTGAATAAATCTGGGGAGAATGGCACCACATTTTCTTGAGTAATAGTTCCTATACTAAGCAATGCTTCCTATCAAATATTGACACCTACGTCATCCAGACAATTCTAGAAGCACTTATTTTAAGGTGTAAGTAAATCTCCTTAAAATGGAAACTTGAGTCAGGCTTCCTGTTGGCAAATGCTAAACCAGGCATCTGACAAGGATGATCCTGTTATTCAAATATTCTGTATCTTCCAGAAATGCAATCCATATTCCTACACTATGTCAAGGAAGAACTTCTGCTCTGTCAGCAGTGGCAAAGGAATGTGGGAGTTCCCTGTCAGGTTGAACAGAAGGTGGCCAAAAGACAAACCACTTGCACAGATTCCTCCCTAGAGCAAGAGACCGAGGCAGAATGCCTATATTACTTACCCAGTACTAAACGTCAACTAATTCAAAGAACATTTGCACTCAAAGGAACAATGGAGATTGTCCATTTACCAAACTATGGTGTTATATGTCATCAAGATTCAAGGCTATGGAAAAGCCAGCTCTCCTGTGTAATATCCACCCAGAACAGGGCCAAAGTCTGGTAGCAAAGTCGTGGTTACCCCAAGGTTTCTTTCATGCTAAAATTGACTACAGATTCCTCTTTGTTGGATAGCTAATTTTTTATAGCAGAAAACTTCAGCCATAAAATATATATACTCCCTCTCTTCCCCATGAGAATCTTATAAAGTGGTATATGCAATTTAAGCTTAGCTCAAGTAAATATCATTATTAACATCCTCCTGAAACGTGTATTAAGAAGACTCTTGCCATCTTGATGTTATCATTTCTTTAACAACATATTTTCGGATAACCACACACTGGCATAGAAGAAGCTTCAGTGAAAATGATGCCAGGGATAACAGGCTATTATTTAATGTGTTCATTCATTTATCCATTTTTCCATGCATTTGACATTGATTTATCAAACACTCACTATGTGCAGGGCACACTATTAGGTATAGGTATGAGTGTGAGCTACATTTTCTAGTCAGTATAGGACTTGTATATGGACCCAGTATGTCAGTGGCATAATATAGTTAGGCACAGGGTGTGATCAAAACAGAATATGTTCAGAGAGAGGACTTTATCTCAGCTTTAAAGAATTGTAGTTTTCGGTTTAAGAGCTGAACCAAGAGATGGAGAGTCAGAGGCAACAACATGAGGGCACAAGAAAGCTAGTCATTTGGTTTATGGAGAGTATATGGATGTGGAGCACAGCGATAGAACACGAAGCTAGAGAGGCAAGTAGTGGTCAGGAAATAAAGAGTCAGGGACACCTGGGTGGCTCAGTCAGTTGAACATCTGACTCTTGAACTCAGCTCAGGTCACGATCCCAGGGTTGTGAGTTTGAGCCCTACAATGGACTCCCCATGGAGCGTGGAGCCTGCTGAAGATTTTCTCTCTTCCTCTCCCTCTGACCCTCCCTTCCTCCCACTCATGTGCATGCATGTGCTCTCTCTCTGTCTCAAAAATAAAAATTAAAAAGAAAAGAAAAGAAAGAGTCCACATTAGTTTGGCCTAAAGTTCTGATGAATCATTGAAGAATCTTAAGAAAAATGATGGTTAGCAAATGTGAAAGAAAACCCTACTGCAGCTAGATCAGTGCACCATAATGGGAAATGGGATGATCAGAGGAAATGAAAACTCCTAGAAGGTCACAGCAAGGAAAATTCAAAGACAAGATGAAGATGATTTAGAAGGCAGATTTGTCTGTTTCAGTTGGCCAATTAGAAATGATGGGTCAGGAAGAAGGAAGAACCCAGGCTTATTTACTGGTATCTGGCTTGATCTAAGACTACAGTCCTCAAACTTAGGTGCACATTACAATTAATCAAGGAGCCTTTTAAAATATCCAGACTGGGCCCTTTTCCCCCCCAGGGTTCTTATGAAAAAGGTTTGGGATGGAGCCCAAGGAACAGTATTCTTTAAAAGCCCCCCAGGTGACTATATGTAGGGCCAGGTTTGAAGACTTACGATCCAGGGGATAAACCAAAAGACATGAAAGATGTGACGGTGGAGGAGGGTAGCCATTGCTGCACAGAGGAGAAGGGAGGATGTTTGGGGTTTCTTTCTGTCTGGTCCTGCTGAGGTTGAGAAGGAGGTCAGTCAATTTCTAGGTCAATACAAATTTCAGTGTCTTATGCTATTGTCCCGGTGTGTGCCACAACATTTATTGGAATGTGTGCTCTGATCTTAGGTTCCAAATGTGGAACTCCTTTTAGGACTAGAAACATGGCTGTGGTGTGAGAAGAGAACACAACTGCAGGGAAACATTTCTATAGGAAAGGGCATTAAAAAAGGGTCAAGGATAAAACAGCAGGAACTTCCCTCAGAATCCAAAACGATGTGCTACCTGTTATATCTGGGGAAAAACTGCCCAACCCATGCGTCTTTCCTTTGGCTAAACTCTTGAACCAGAGAACTGTTGCTTTGCTGAAACCATTCTGGATGCCCTGGGGCACTGAGGGGATTAATGAATGCTTGTGTAGCCAGCCCATCCTAGAATCCAATGAATAATCAATGGTACTTGAGGCTCCTCAGGTAATTGAATTGCAAACCTGGTAATAAGGAGACTTGTATCCATGGTAGAATTATACCCTGTATCTACTTCTTAATGTAGATATTGATGAAAGACCACTGCACATATGGATTATTTACCTCCCATCTCTATTAAAAATTGAGCACAGTAAATTGGCTGTTTGGTAATAAGTATTTTCTGCCTATACCTTGTGCTTAATGAAGTAGAACTTACAGCTATACAAGCCCATCACTTCCACCTCCCACCTACAGGAAACAAGTACAAAAGTTACTCTAATCTCCTGTTTACTTTCAGAATTGGAGTGAGGAATAAATACATGATCACCAGTGCAGTGTGGGTTTTAGAAATCCAAAAGGTATCTGTTTCAGAACTCTAAAATTGTACAGTAGATTCAGAGAAATTTAGTGTCCTGGGGGGGAATATATATATATATATATATATATATGTATATATGTATAAAATCATACATATATATATAATTTTATTATATAAAATATATATTATATATTATATACAATAAAATATAAAT
>ML101700.1:17500-22216 GCA_003697995.1 Taxidea taxus jeffersonii
CTGAGGGCAGCCTTTGGACTATTAACTGTTCTTGAAAAAATCACAAGACTATACTACTACCATTTAAATATGATTCATTAATGAAAAAAATAGCCTAGAAAAGAGAGAAATCAATCATTTTTTAGAAACCAGTCCTTCACTGACCTCCTTCACATATTACTAGGAATGCTGAACTATTTTTTGGCAGATTTCTACTATAAGTATGGTAATAAATAGAGTATATTCAATACAAAATTTATTCTGAGAACTGGGACCAAACTCATTTATTCAAATATTAATAAGTATTTTGAAAATATATTAATAAGAGGCTCTATAAGCTTAGTTGTCATTTCCTGTGTAAATCACTTTCTGGACTTTTTTTGGCTATTGTGGTTTTTATGCATTTAACATGATTTAAAAAAAAGAATATCATTTGTATACACAAATGGGTAAAACCAGTAATTTTTAAAGTTAGATTAATTATCATCAGGTTAATATATATACTCGGAATATGATACACAGAGGCTAAATTACCCTGAGTCAAGAAAAAGTAAATTAGAGATCTAAAATTATATTCTAATTTGCAGTCCAATGGGTCCCCACTAGGCCATAAATAAATCCTTAGAAATAGGACAAACACAAACTAATAGTAAATATTAATAAATGAAGAGAGACACATTGATGATATAGTACCAAAAAGGTCAGAAACTGCGACTCCAGCCTCAATTTTCCCTATTTCTTTTTTCTGTATTTTAACAGCCTGAACATTCTTAGAAAAAGTGAATGCCCAAATAGTCTGCTAACAAAATAGCATTTAAAGAAAAGGAGAGCCAATATTCATTGTTAAAGGCCATTGTTCTTTAAATGGCATCCCTATCCTAAACTAAAGGCATATATTCTTTTCCTCTGGAAGTTGCCCAACTTCTTGCCACTAGGAGGTGTTCTACTCTATTTCCTGTGACCTGCCGGGACTCAGAAGGAGGCTCAGGTCCATAGGAGGCTGCCATTTGCCATACTTGCTGGGGCCAAAAGAAATGACTCCTGCAAAAGGGATCAGGGAAGCATTCAGAATACTTTATCTTTTCAGTGGAATTAAATAATTATTTCCTTTTTTTTTCTTAATAAATACCTCAGGAAGTATAGGCTCCTGGCATATCTGCTTTTTTTTTTTATATTTAAACAGTCTAATGATTAAAAAAGAGAGAGAGAGAGAGAGAAAATGATCAAAACACATCCTTGGTTCTATGAACTCTAATAGTGGACTTTATCAGTGAACTTTGATTTCCAAATCCATCTTCAAACTCTTTACTACTACCTTATTTCTGGTTACCACTATACCACCAGACAGAAAAGGAAAAAGGGGGGAAAAAGTTTTCATTAACTAGGGGTACTTGAGTTATTTGATAACGCTGATTGTCAGCTTGCTCAGAAAAAGCACACCCCTTTCTCTGTGCATTTAAGAAATATTTTTTTCAAATATTTATTACTTTGGCTCCTGGGATAAAGGGACTGGTTGCAGTAAAGTGCCAAGCCCACGGGTAGAAACTACCTGCTATGTTGTTGATTCCAGGAACCATCCTTGGCTCTCATGGAATATTTATGGGCTATAATGGCAAGAGAGCAACAGAGGACAAGGAAAACAGTGATCAGCAAAAGAGGGGTTAACAAATACACTCTTCACTATATTGTAGGAGTTGCATCTGCACTACCCTCAATCTTTGCCAGTTTTATTTGCATTTAGGAGACGGTCCCCCTTATGAGAAAGTGTGACCCCAAGACCTTTCACTTGACCTTTTCTCTGCTAATTCTAGCAAGGTGCAATAAGACTCTCCACCAAGGGGCAGCCAAAGGTGGAACGGCCAACTAGAAATTTCATTTCCCAACTGAGGGAACATTTCAATTTCTAGGAAATCAATTGAGCTTCTATTAAAAACAATGACACATCTATGTGCTTTCCACAAATAGGTTGCTTCTTGTTGGAAGGCAGAAAGCTACCCTCCCCGGAGCCTCCAGATGAGCCCTGATTTATCCCTTCTGCACCAAGAATCATGTGAGCTGAAAGGTCAGGCAGTTAAAGATTTATGCTTTGTTTTATAAGATTGCTCAGAGAGAGAACTCTTTTCCCTCTCTTGTTTATTTTTTATCCTCCCCAGCCTGTCGTCCATTTTTCTGCCCAAACTAGACCATAGAAAGGGAAATGGGAAAATGTCCTGTAATACGAGCCCAGGAACTTGCCGTGCCCCCAGATGGCAGGATATGTGAACCAATGAGGCTAGCCTCCCGTGGCCAGGCACCACAACCCACCCAGAAAGGGGCATATGCATCACTGTGCCTTGTAAATCTTTTCTAACCTCAGTTCTGAACTGGGATTTATTTGTTTTTCTAGGCAGATAGATCTGGCTCTCTCTGGGCCCTACAAAATGATCTGTCACTGTCTGCCCTGACAGTCTGTAATAAAGTCAGCTTGCCAGGTTTAGCAAATGGAGGCCGTATCTTAGATCATGTTAGTTTTTTTCATTTATTAGATTCCCATCTTAGGCCACCCAGACACTGGTCTTTAAAGTACACACCTCCATCTCCCACTCTGGGACATCTATCTGAACAGAGCACTGTAGAGGACAATGGCTACATGTGTTTATCACTTGCTTTCTGGGTATTCTTATTAACACCTATTATTATTATTGACATGGTAACATAGAGAAACAACTGGTCTGTCAACTGATATGTGAGAACCAGAAAAAAAAAAACATCTTCAGAGCCTACAGATTTTTAAGCAGTATGTTGACCTTTATCAAGCTCACTTGTTTCTCTCCCAATCTGTGTCTCTTTTTTCCCCTATTTAATTTAACGATATCATTATGATGCTGTGAACAGAGCTAGAAATCCATCACTGTGCTCTGACTGCTTTTCCCCTTTATCTTCATATCCAAGCATCTCTATATATTACTGATTAAGCCTGAAAATGGCTGGAAACGGCCCCTGTCTCACTGCAGCCCTCTGCCATCTCTCATTTGGATTATTGGGATAACCTTGGATCTGACCTCTCTGACTTTGGTCCTTTCCCATTATAGTCTGTATCCCTCCTCCATAGTCCATGAATCTTAACACATCCTCCTCTCTAGAACTATCAATGCCTACTCTCTCTTTCTCTCTCTCTCTCTTTTTTTCCTAATACAAAGTTCAAAATGCTTAGAATGGCTTCCATTTACTTTCCAGACTCATTTGTTGCCATTAACTTCACCCACATACTCGTATGCTTGCTCCAGTAACCCTATAATCCACCATGACCTTCCACATCTCCAAACATATATTTCAAAATTTCCATCTTGCTTAACTCAAAAAACAAAGACACATATAAAGATTGGATTTCAGGGTCTTCTTCAAATGTCATCTTCATGAACATCCCTCAACACATTCAAGATGAATTAAGCTGTCCTGCCCTCTTTTTTCCTGTGCTGCCTCTTTATTCATCTGCTAGGGAAGCATGTATACCTCTGCTTTATAGCAACTGGCAAGTGTTTCTTATTTTCTGCATATCTGAAGTCAGAGTGTATCTCTTTTATGTCTTTACCTCTAGTAATGGACCCAATGTTTAGCCATTAAGCCTAGAATACTCTGATCAGCTGCAGGAACATGACAAATAATTAAATTAAGGACCTGAATATATTTGGTTTTTGCAAAAGATTGCATGAAAAGAATTACATAGATAGTCTATAGTATCTCCCAAAAGCTTATAACATCAATCACATTCAGGCACTTCAGTTTAGATTGAAATGGGTTTTTCTCTACAACACTTCTTCTTGCTTTTTATTTGTACAATATTTAAATATTATAATATCAAATTTTAAGTCCTGAAACTTGAAGTGACCTTGCAGAAATCAGCTATTGATTTTTTTGGAACTTCTATAGGTGAAAGTACTTGGAGAACTTGGGGGCATTTACTACTCTATCATTGTGTAGATTCTGCTGAGGCTGTTAAACACAGTTCTGGACCTTATTTTACTTTGTTATTTTTTTTTCATGAGCCTTTTAAATTTATCTTTCGCATAGATAATGCATTCACATGTTTCTAAAAGTCTTGAACCCCTCATCTTTTTCCACCAACCCATTACAACCACCCCATTTCTTTTGCTTCCCTTAACTTTTTGTCTTCTATATCCTTCTATAAATACAAGAAAATATGGATATACATTTTTACTTTTCCACTTTTCCCACACAAAAAGTATGTGTTCATCTGAGTCCTCTGGAAAACTGCTGCCGAGACAAAATTAAATGTAAGAGTAATTCCCAGTTATAATTGTTGGGTCAAAGGGAATATGCATTTATAATTCATAATAAATATTTCTAAAATTGTTCTCCTTAGAGACTGCACCATTTTGCATTCCTTTTGGCAAAGTATGAGGTTGTCAGTTTCTCATTTTGCCAAAAGAATATCCTGTTAAACTTTTGAATTTTGTCACTCTCCTGTAATAGGATTTTAATTTGCATTTATCTTATTATGAGTAAGTTTTAACATCTTTCATGTTTTTAAGAACCATTGGTATTTCTTTTTCTATGAACTGTTTATGTCCTTTATAAATGTTCTACTGGCTTATTAGGTACTCTTTATATACATGGAGGGATTAGCCTTTGCCTGTAATAAGATATGCAATTTTTTTCTGGTTATATTTTATCTTTTGGCTTTGTTTATGATATATTCTTCCATTCAGAAGATACTCTGTGTAGAATAAATTAGTC
>ML101700.1:22616-62781 GCA_003697995.1 Taxidea taxus jeffersonii
ATCCCCGATGAACATGGATGCAAAAATTCTCAGTAAAATACTAACCAACTGAATCCAACAATACATTGAAAGACTCATTCACCATGATCAAGTGGGATTTATTCCTGGGTTGCAAAAGTGGTTCAATATTTGCAAATCAATCAACATGATATGCCACATTAATAAAAGAATAAGAACCATATGATAATTTCATAAAAAGATGCAGAAAAGGAATTTGACAAAGAATTTGACAACATCCATTCATGATAAAAATCCTCAACAAGGTAGGCTTTGAGGGAATATACCTCAACATAATAAAGGCCAAAAAAAGCCACAGCTAATATCATTCTCAATAGGGAAAATTGAGAGTTTTTCCTCTACAATCAGGAACAAGACAAGGAAGTCTACTCTCATCACCACTACTTAACATAATACTAGAAGTCCTAGCCACCACCATCAGACAACAAAAAGGAAAAGAGGTATCCAAATCTTCAAACTGGCAAGGGAGAAGTCAAACTCTCAATAGTTGTAGATGACATGATACTCTACATAGAAAACCCATAAGACTCTACCAAAAAACAGCTAGAACTGATATACAAGATTCACTGAAGTTGCAAGAACTATAATTAATGTAAAGAAATCTGTTGCACTTCTTTATATCCATAATGAAGCAGCAAAAAGAGAAATTAAGAAAGCAATCTTATTTGCAATTGCATCAAAGGCAAGATATCTGGTAATAAACTTAACCAAAGAAGTGAAAGAACTGTGCTCTAAAAACTATAAAATGCTGATGAAAGAAATTGAAGATGACACAAAGACATGGAAAAAATTCCATGCTCATGGGTGGGAAGAACAACTATTGTTAAAATGTCTGTCTCTATTACCCAAAGCAATCTACACACTTAATGCAATCCTTGTCAAAATACCAACAACATTTTTCATAGAGTTAGAACAGAGAATCCTAACATTTGTATGAAACCACAAAAGACCATGAGTAGCGAAAGCAATCTTGATAAAGAAAAGCAAAGCTGGAGGCATCACAATTCTGGACTTTGAATTGCATTACAAAGTTGTAGTAATCAAAACAGTCACAAAAATAGACACACAGATCAATAGGACTGAATAGAAAACTCAGAAATGAAGCCATAACTATATGGTCAATTAATCTTTGACAAAGCAGGAAAAATATCCAATGGAAAAAGATAGTCTCTTCAACAAATGGTGGGAAAACTGGATAGTCACATGCAAAAGAATGAAGCTGAACCACTGTGTTTTACCATAACAAAAATAAATTCAAAATGGATTAAAGACCTAAATGTGAGACTTGAAGCCATAAAAATCCTAGAGAACAGTAAGTAACCACTTTGACATTGGCCATAACAACTTCTTTCTAGATATGTCTCCTGAGGCAAGGGAATCAAAAGAAAAAATAAACTATTGAGATTTCATCAAAGTAACAAGCTTCTACACAGTGAGGGAAACAATGAACAAAACTAAAGAGCAATCTACAGGTGGGAGAAGATATTTGTAAGTGGTACCTGATAAAGGGTTAGTATCTAAAATCTATAAAGAACTTATCAAACTCAACACCCAAAAACCAAATAATCCTGTTTTAAAAATGGGGAGAAGACACGAGTAGACATTTTTCCAAAGAATGCATACAGATGGCCAACAGAAACAAGAAAAGATGCTCAACATCATTCATCATCAGGGAAATATAAATTAAAACCTCACACCAGTCAGAATGGTGAAAATTAACAACACACACACACACACACACACACACACACACACAAAACCACAACAGGTGTTGGCAAGGATGCAAAGAGGAACCCTCTTAAACTGTTGGTGAAAATGCATACTGGCACAGCCACCGTGGAAAATAGTATGGAGTTTTCTCAAATAGTTAAGAATAGAGTTATGAAATACTACAGCAATTGCACTACTGGGTATTTACACAAAGGATACAAAAAAACTAATTTGAAGGGATACATGCACCCTGATGTTTATAGCAGCATTATCAACAATAGCCAAATTATGGAAAGAGCCCAAATGTCCATCAACTGATGAATGGATAAAGAAGAAATAAATATGTCTTCAAAATGGAATATTACTTGGCCACCGTAAAGAATGAAATCTTGCCATTTGTAAGGATGTAGATGAAGCTAGAAAGCATTATACTAAGCAAAATAAGTCAGAGAAAGACAAATACCATATGATTTCACTCATATGTGGAATTTAAGAAAAAAAAACAAATAATCATAGGTAAAACAGAGGGGTAAAACAAGCCAAGAAACAGACTCTTTTAACAATAGAGAACAAACTGATGGTGACCAGAAAGGGGTGTGAGGGAAGATGAGTGAAACAGGTGATCCTTCATTAAGGAATGAAGTTGCCATGATGTACAACAGGTGTGGTGTGGAAGTATTGGATCACAATATTGTACACCTGAAACCAATATTACACTCTATATTAACTAACTGAAATTTAAATAAAAACAAAACTAAAGGGACGCCTGGGTGGCTCAGTTGGTTGAGCAGCTGCCTTCGGCTTGGGTCATGATCCCAGCGTCCTGGGATCGAGTCCCGCATCGGGCTCTTTGCTCAGCGGGGAGCCTGCTTCTCCCTCTCCCTCTGCCTCTGCCTGCCACTCTGTCTGCCTGTGCTCGCTCTCTCTGACAAATAAATAAATAAAATCTTTAAAAAAAAAAAAAAACTAAAATTAAAAAATGAAAGATACATGTTTGTTTATTCTACTGATGTGAAGCCATGTCTATCATACAATAATATGCATTTGCTCTATTTCTGGACTTTTCTTTTATAAAGATTGTATTTATATATTTGACACAGAGAGAGAGATCACAAGTAGGCAGAGAGGCAGGCAGAGAGAGAGAGAGAGGGGGAAGCAGACTTCCTGCCGAGCAGAGAGTCCAACATGGGGCTCAATCCCAGGACCCTAAGATCACAACCCTAGCCGAAGGCAGAGGCTTTGACCCACTGAGCCACCCAGGTGCCCCATTTCTGTACATTTTTATCTGCAGGTCTGTTCATGCACAAGTACCTTACTATTTTAATAATTAAGGCTATAATAGGTTTTGTTTGCTTGTTTGTTTACTTCTGGACACTATTTTAACCAAGTTGGGAGTATATAATTCATGACAATTAAAGGATTCCTACTCCTTCCCCCCCCAAGAATTTGAATTTTCAGCCCTATGATAAAGGACTTAAAATTGATTGAAGTTCATTTATTTGAACAGAGCTTCAGGAATCCTCTAAAATCTTCGTGCTATGTACACACACAAAGCTGTTCTTATTTTTTGTTTCTAAGCCAGGTTCTGCAGAATTCCTGTTAATTCTAAAGCCTACACGGTATCCTTCCAATCCTTGTTTTTTGCTCAAGTTATCCAGATTCATTTTAGGGCTTGTGAAAGTCCAGACACATGCTCTGGTTTTTGTTTTGTTTTGTTTTTTTGTTTTTAAGATTTTACTTATCCACTTGACAGACAGAGATCACAAGTAGGCAGAGAGGCAGGCAGAGACAGAGAGGGAAGCAAGCTCCCTGCTGAGCAGAGAGCCTGATGTGGGGCTGGATCCCAGGATCCTGGGATCATGACCTGAACCAAAGACAGAGGCTTTAACCCACTGAGCCACCCAGGCACCCCAGACAGACACATCCTCTGTTAATAGAATATTAAACTTGCTCACTATAGTGTAGGTGTTAAATATATTATGTTACACTCATCAGTTATATTTAAATTGGTAAACTATACCAATTGGAATAAACTAAGATATATAGAAACATGGATATAATCTGATTATTAATGTAGTTGAAATAATTCATGTCTAAAAATTACCTTTTAGATAATTTTAAGAACTCAAATAATAAAAAGTTACATGTAAAAATTTTTATTCCAATCCTCCCATCTTCTAAGAAATCAACATAAGTAGTTTGGTGTATATGTTGTTATTAATAATGTAAATGAAGTGTGGCAGAATATTCTACACAGAAATATGCCTCTCAGGCAGAAGGATTATTTTGAGCTGATTATTTTAAGAAACAGCAGACCCAGAAAAAGCTCTGAAAACAGTGTAGAAGTTACCCTTTTGTAAGCGAGATTTGCATTTATAAAGGGAACCTCCATTTCCAAATGGCTACTCCCTCTCTTAACTAAAGAGGAAAGGATGACTTTAAATTGCAAGAGAATCTTATCAATGGAAAAGGCACAGACTTAAATCTGCATAACAAATCATACCTATTTACCAGGCTTCCCCCCCACCTTCCCAGCTGGACTCCCTCACACCCTTTTCTTTTGTCTTTCTCTGAAGTATTTACTTTTTTAAGGCTTTTACTAGAGAGAGCAAGAGAGAGAGGGTGAGAGAGAGAGAGAGCTTAACAGGCTCCACTGAGCAGCGGCTGGATCCCAGGACCCTGAGCCAAGGGCAGACCCTTAACTGACTGAGCCACCCAGGTGACCCTATCTGAAGTATTTAAACTTGAATTCTAAGGGTTACTCATTTTTTTCCTGGGTATCTTTCATGTATACACAAGATTTATATGTTAATAAGTGTCTGCTTGTTTCTCTCTCCTTCACTTGTTTCTTGTCACAAGAGCCCCAGCCAAGAATTTAGAAAGCTAGAGGGGGAATTATTTTTTACTCACTTTTGTCATGCATGGAAGTTCTATAATGTTGACTCACCTACCTTTTTCCCTGTAAGTTCTCTCCCCCTAATGCAATGGTATCAAACAGAGAAAATAAGACAGTATGAATACACAATACATTTCATTTATTTACAAATATTATAAACAAATTAGAAAAAGATATGATGCTTTTCTTGTACCTACAAAGTTCTAGAATATGTAGGCTCAGCAAAATCCCTTTGTACTATTAACCTAAGTCTGTCCCATTTTGACCCAATTATCACAATAGAAATTTTTCCTTCATGTCTCAGACTTCTAAGGAAACATCTAAACCACATGTTATTTTATGCCTGATAACATTACTTTATTGCATAAACATTTCTCAGTAAAATTATTATGAAGAGTGGCACCTACTATCAGAGAAATAAACAAAAATCTCTCTTGCTCCATTTTTGCAAACTATAGTATTGTTCGTGCTTTTCCTCTTGTGGTTTCAAAACTATATCCTCCTGCAACATGGAGCTTCTTACCTTGTCCTTCTCTAGGATTTCTCATTGGCTATAAATGTTCCCCCAAATTCACTGACATAAATGCAATGTACTTCTAAACTAAACTGACATGGAAAACAAGGGCAAAAGAAAAATTAAATTTCCATACTACTTCCAGCCCATTGAAACAGTCAGAGTGACCTTCCATTGGGAGCTCAGCTGCCTTGATGTTGACACTTTGCTAAGAGCAAAAGACAATCTTAGCCCAGCCTCCCATGAACTGTGAGTCTATTTTAAACATATAGAACCCCCTTTAGAAACTCCCTTTATCAATATTCCCTAAGATATATGTCAGCAATCATCCTCCAAGCCAATGGTCCCCTGATAAACATCTGAAGAGTCTCATGACTGAGCTTCTGCTAAACTCTAATAAATGACCTCTTCCAAACAATAGCTAGCCCTCTCAGGGTACTGGAAAACTTGTTTCCAAACTTGGTACATAGCCCTCAGTGAGACTTAATAATTTCGATGAGGAGGAGGGGGAGGAGAAGGGGGATAATGTTAATGATTATGGTAATTGTAAGGGCCTATTTAGCCAAAATGGCTCCATTTCGGTTGAATAGCCATTGTGGTGTTTATGCAGTAAAACTTAAACTGTCCCTGCCCTGCAGCACCGCTCTGCTCGCTCCTCACAGGGGACTTACTTAAAAACAAGTCCCAGAAACCAGTCCCAGGTAACAAAGCCCAAATACAAGGGCAGGTCAGGCCTGGTGGGGGTATCCAATCAGTGAGGGTGCATACCGTCTCCCTAGCTACCAAGGTGTATGGACCCTGCCCTTTGGGCACCAATTCTGACCAAAGTGATAGGGTAGTTCAAATGCCTACTATGGGGTAAATTGTAACTCAATTGGTCACTTATGTGTGACCTAGCCTGACTGTGCAGTTTTCTCTGTGTCATTGGCCACCTGTGCATGGCCAGGCCCAACCACATGGCCTTTGCCCTTAAAAGCCAGTCTGAAAGGCAGAGAGGAATCAACTCTTTGTAAGAGACGGCCCTGGCCAGTCACTTTGATTCTTGATGCTTGGCGCGAAATAAAGCTTTGCTTGACCTTCGCTTTGTATCAGTCTCGTTCCTTTGATTACAGACCCAACAGTAATAATGTCCTAACTTTAATGTGAATAGAGAAAGATACTCTTGTACTGTACTGAATACATTCTGTTTCCCAGTCACCTCCATGCCATGAAAAATGGCAACACTTAAGAAACGGCAGAGAGCAATAAAAGTCATCTTCTCCAATCTGAAGCAGATATCATGGTCTTATTAAAAATTTTCTACAGTAAAGAGGATGAAAAGTCTCTTAAAGAGGAGATTTTTTCTAAAGTGAATATTGGCATCCTAAACTAAGTCAGACCTTTCAGTCCACTCTAGAGTGTCTAGAGCCCTGAAGCTTGGCTTTGACACAGTATTTCTATTTTCATGTCAATGCTCTACTCCACTGTGCTTTAAGAATAAAGTGTAAGTATAAAAATGATGGCTTGTAGCCCTACTTTGAAAATTGTTTTCAAGGTGTAGCAATACAATTTCAAATTAATTGTAGCATAGCATAACAAAAGGCCCAAGGATGAGGATGTACCTTATCCAAAAGTTGCCAGTCACTTCTTCTGTGATGTTGAATACATTCCTTAACTTTTTGGGATCTCAGCATTTCCAAGTAAGTTGGAAGTACTTGTAGAGGCCACTTTCAGGCAATCAACTTGAACAATGGAAACGCGAGTCAGGCCGAAGGGCCCACAGTGACACACCGGCTGAGTTCAAACAAGCCCACTGGGTGACCCACATCAAAAAAGAAAAATTCTATATGTTCCCATACCTTTTCACCTTCCCCCTATAACTACAGCTCCCCCGCCCCACCACTGCTACAGTCCCTGTTCTGCTGTCCTGCCTGCTGCTCCCTTGCAGTGTGTTCAGGGTGTATTCCATCTCCTTTGTTCTGCCTTAGGTGAATTCTTTCACCACCCGTGCCCTGCAGGCTTCCACCAGATCGGCTCACCTCACATTTGGGGGCCCCCATCCAATCGGGAGACCCCATAGTAATTAGGCTTATAAATGCTACACTGAAATCAAAAGATTGGTTGTGGTTCCTACTTTAAGGTAGCTTTACTGTTATTGGTCTTCTCATGAAAAGCTGAGAGTCCTGCCTTATTTTTGACTCAGATCCCAAGACTATAATATTTAAAAAGACCTGTGGTGCCTAGGTGGCTCAGTTGGTTAAGGTTAAGCATCAGACTCATAATTTCCACTCAGGTCAGGATCTCATGGGTCTTGAGATGGAGCCCCAGGTGGTGCTCCCCGAATGGCAGGGAGTCTGCTTGAGATTCTCTCCCTCTCTCTGCCTCTCCCCCTACTTCCATGCACATGTGCACACCCTCTCTTCCCAATGTGTGAATAAATCTTGAATGAATGAATAAATGAATAAACCTGTCCAAAAGACCTATAGCTATACCTGTGGTGAACACAGCATAATGCAAAAGCTTGTCAAATCACTAAGCTGTACACCGGAAACTAAGGCAATATTGTATATCACCTATGCTCAAATAAGAAATAAAAATTAAATAATTCAAAAAAATAAAAAGAACTGTTCATTCATATGAAGAAAGCATCCTGCTTAAAATCAGTTTTAGTTTAGGTAACTGGATGTATCAAAAGAAAAGTAGTAAATTGAGGTTTTTCTTCCCTTTCTTCTGAAAAAACTTGAGAGATACCCAAATCTCTGATTGCAGTCCCACAAACTGGTTTGGAGATCAGACATAGAATCAGCGTAATTAGAAAGAGGAAAAATGAAGGAAAGAAAAGTAAAAGGGATGTAGAGAAAAAAGAGAAGGTAGAAAAACCTGAAAACAAAACAATCTATTTCATACCACTCAGAGTGTGGTCCTTGGCCTAGTCACATTGGCATCACCCAAGAGCTGTTCTGGAGTACGGAATCTCAGACATCCCGCTGATCTGTTGTAGGGATGGTATTGGTGCGTGGATCCTTTTCATCTGCCAGTGTGCCCATCCTTTAGCTGCCACAAGTGCTTGCTGCTAACAACTCACAGCTGGCCCTTTATCTAGAGAGTTACCCCTGGCCAAACAGGAGCTTCCTCACTTGGAAAGCTACACAGTACCCACCCAACAAACTTCACTTAACAATTGACTGGTACCAAGGGATGAAATCCTGGTTCCTCATCCTAGGGTAAGATTACTTATTGCAGGATGTGTTCCAAAACGTCCTCCTGGGTTCAGACTAAAGCTCATCTTTGATTGAGACCATATTCATGATTAGCTTTTATGGCCTGCTCTGTCAGGTGCTGTTCACTCCTTTTCTCCTGAGAATACTCCTCTAGTGACTTGAATAAGAATCCCCATCTTGTGCTCCACTTATAAGAAACTCAACCTAAGCTGGTTTGTACTAGAAATAGATCTGAGAAGCAGATGCTAAGGATAGAATTTTGTAGTTAGATCTAACTTGCCAGCTGGATCATGAGTGGTAGGTGATGTACTGATAGTCTTTGGGATGCTGTAACAGGCAACTACTAAGACTTTCACTTAAGGAGAATGGGATGAGATGCAGGTGGAGGGGATGCACTAACTGGTACAATTTCTTAGGCACTGGAGAGATATGAGAAAGTAGCAACTATAAAGACTGTGAAACTGAGTGGCTGTTGCTAAGTACCATGGATTTAGTGAAGAAAGAAAATGACAGGTTCAGACCTCTTAATAATTCAAAGTAAAGGGTGAGTGTCAGAGGCCTCCTCGGTAGCTTTTGAAAAGATTCTCATCACCTGCAGCCAGAGGGTGGAAATGGCTATAGACAGAGAACTTAAGTGTGATATTGGCAGAGCTTTGAAGAATTCTTGGCCTCAGCAAATCTCCCATGACATTACAGGACATGGAGAGGGAAAGAGTGGAACTGAGATTTGAGATGAGCATCTGTAGGTAGATGAACTTGTGATCTTGTATCCTTAATTTCTCTGAGCCTACCAAGCCAGAAGAAGTGGCCTACTTCTTTTGGAGGAGAGATCAGTCACCTTGTCTAAGACTGTGCAGAGGCCTCCAATGTGATAGGTGTCAGACAAAACAATGAATAACCTCTTTAGAATCTGCCCTCTCATCTCCACCTGCACACCAGGCCCTTAAATATAATCAAATCTCAGCAGAGCCATCTTGAAGAAGTGCTGACCTGTCAGGGATGAAGAGGGATTATACATCAAAGTTGCTATAGGACATGGGTAGCATGCACTGGCAGGAACCAGGAAAATGTGTCTGGAATTGAATTCTGAAGGTGCTAGATCAAGAGGGTGGGATATAAAACTAGATAAAGGAGGATTTACAATATGAGAAAACTTTTTAATGATACAGGATTTAACTACCTGGTAAGAACCCTAAGTGATGCTTCTAAAAGGCTTAGGAAAAAAGAAAACAAGAGCTGGCATTAAATTAGGGAGTCCATGGAACATTGTGAGAAATAGGGTTATAGAGCTGAGTCTGCTAGAATGGATCAATTATATACAACTGGAAAACCTACCAGCTGGTCATTTTCCTTAAGAGACCTGGAGAGCACTCCATTTATTAAAGTAATAAGGAATGAACTGGGGAGGACCACATCAACATCACTGCAATGTACAGTAATGCCTGTCTTCTGTGGATTGAATTAGTAACTATTATAGAGGTGAGTTCCCTAGAAGCAATGGGGATGGCAGCCAAGAGGGTTAAAATGGTCTTTATAAATAACTTGGAGTATATGGTATTCCTAGAGGCAAGATCAATAAACAGCCAACTGCCCATGGTACTATAAAATCTATCTATTATCTATCTATCTATCTATCTATCAATCTATCATCTTCCTCCAAAAAATCAAGGGTAGATGGGTAGCGCAAAAAAGTGTTGTAAGTTGGAAAGCAAGGACAGATCCCCAAGGAAATCCTTCCAGCATAATAGGAAGGAAAGAAGAAAGAAGGGATGGGTGTTCATGTTTTGATTTTGTTATTCTTTTGAAGTTTTTTTAATGATGAAAAGTTCTGGTGACTTTTTATTCCCCTGTCGTGGTCCAGCACGCATGCTCAATGAGTGAGAAGAATGGAAAAATTGTAGAAAAGTGAAATCATTTGGAGCACTTAGGCAAGAGAATTGACTAAAGGACAATCATATGAGGTCAGTTAAGACAGGGAGCTTTGTTTCTTTCACTGGTGTGCCCCTAATGTTTTGAAGAATGCCTAGTACACAGTAAACATTGAAGGAACTAATGGATTGTTTTCAGGGATTGTTGAAGCTGACCTTTATTATAGAACATTTATGGTGGCATCAACGTAATTACTTGTATTGATTTTATCCTAGATGAATCACCCCTTTATTAGAATATGGGTCTAAAAAAGACACACTGAGTTTTGCCCAGTATGACAGATGAAAGGCAAATGAAAAGCTGTCAAAAGTAGAGCTCTTTAGGTTTGGAATTAAGTGACAAACAATGAAGTTTTCCTTGGAGAGGGAGGAAATGAGACAAACCATTGTCAGGTGGACAGGGAGATGTATAACGTGTCTTATAGTTCCTGACTAAGTTGAAGAATTGGCATACTGAGGGCATAAGCTGAAAGGATGAAGTCGGGTGGAATGTCAGACTGTCTTTTCAGATGGCAGAAGTGTTCCTGGTGATAAGTTCTAGGATATGGCCATAACTAAACTGGAATGGAAGTAAAGGGCTCAGGGATGAGAAGGGGTAGACGGTGAGAGACCAGATTATTGGATGGTCTACCCACATGGATGTTGGGGACTCTGACTGATTCCTCCTACTTTAAGTTCCTCTCCCAGGCCCTACCCCACCTCTTTTGTATCCCTAAGTCTCCTCAAAATCAGCATTTCCTGCAACTCCAAGCTTTAGTCATGGCATAACTCTGGACAAGAAAGCAGAAATGGGGCAGAGAGAAAGAGGTCTGGAGTAGACATCTGTTTTTGTTTTGGTACCTAGCATTCACTCACCTTCTGGAAACAGTCCCTTTATTGATGTCTAGAGAACTAACTCCATTCTCAGTCTCAGTCTATGGGCAGGTGGAGTTGTCTTTCCCTAACACTCCTCTTTTAAGAATGGATCTATAACTCTGGCTTGGCCAAAAGATGATTTTATGCTTTTGACAACAGTGATTGGTCGGGGATGGGCAAAACTGAGTCAAAAGTGGAGCCAATAAGGCACAATGGGATTTTCTGCAGGGACTACTGAGAGACACAACCATCTTTAGCTACACTTAAAACTTGGAAGATACACTTACATCTACAAAATTGTCAGACGGGGGGAAGGAGTCAAGATGGTGGAGGAGTAGCAGACAGAGATGACATCAGGTTGCAGGAGTTCAGCTAGATAGTTATCAATCCATTCTAAACACCTACAAACCCAACAGGAGATGGAAGAGAAGAGCAGAAGTTCTAGAAACAGAAAATCGACCACCCTCTGACAGGTAGGATGTGGGGAGAAGTGAATCTGAAGCAATGGGAAGATAGACTGTGGAGGGAGGGCCCAGCTCCCAGCAAGTAGTGGAGAAATGGAGCACAAAATTCAAACTTTTAGAAGTCTGTTCCACTGAGGGGCATGACTCCAGAAGCTAAGCAGGGGTAAAGCCCTCTCAGGGACAGGGTGGTCACAGAAGGATTGGGGGTGTCTGATTGTGGCAGAGCTCACAGGCATCAGAGCAGAAAAGCCAGCTACAGAGATAGAGCTGAGGAGTGAGCTCTCAGCTTGGGCTTACCTTAAACTGTGATTTGCAGCACAGGGAAGTCACTGCTTTTTGAGCAGGGACCCACAAGTGGCAGATCCAGGGAGACCAGTCTTTATCTGCCAGAAGAGCAGAGCAGCAGGGTCTGTTGAGCTTGAAGACTAAACGGGCTGCGTGCCAGAGACAGAAACACTTGGTCACAGGCCAGGTGAGCTTGGAGCATGGCCAGAGCCCAGGGAGATGGAAGTGATTGAGCGCTTTCCTCCGAGGGCGTACTGAGGAGTGTGGCCCTGAGCTCTCGGCTCCTCCCGGCTGGAGACTGGGAGGCCGCCATTTTTATTCCCATCCTCCAGGGCTCTATGGAAAGCATTCAGGGAACAAAAGCTCCCTAGAGTGAGCCCGAGCAGAATACTTAGCCCGGCCTCTGGCGAGGACAGCACAATTCCACCTCGGGCAAACATTTGAGAATCACTGCAACAGGCCCCTCTCCCAGAAGATCAGCAAGAACATCAGCCCAGACCAACCTCACTGATCAAGGAGAACAGTGGAATTCCAGAGGAGGGGAAAGCAAAGCATGGGATTCATGGCTTTCTCCCCATGATTCTTTAGCCTTGCAAAGTTAATTAAATTTTTTTAATTTTATTTTTTTCTTATTCTAATTTTTTGAACTTTTCCTCTTTCCTCTTTTGATGTTTTTTAACTAGTTTATCTTAATAATACATTTCTAAAAATATCTTTTTAAACCTTCATTATTATAGTCATATTTTATCCTTCATTATATATAACTTTATTTTTTGTATACATATCAGGTTTTTTCTCTAAAAAATTTTGGGATACAATTTCTTCTAATAGACAAAATTTTACCCTAAATTTAGCACAGGGCTTTGTTCTAGTCTCCAGCCTGAGAAAATTCTCTCCACTTCTTTTTATTTCTTTTTCTAACCAACTTATCAATTCTCTTTTTAAAATTTTTTAAAAGTTTTCATTTTTAGAGACTATCTTGCCACCCTTAACACTGCCCAGCCATGTGGGGTGGAAGGGAAGGGGGTATGTCATATTCCATCCCTTCATCATGTTTACCCTTATTTTTTTTTTTGTGTGTGTGTGTGTGTGTATGTATATATATATATATATATATATATATATATATATATATATATAAAGTTTTCCTTTCTTTAAAATTCTGGGAGGTAGTTTCTTCTAAGAGACCAAAATAAACCCAAAATCAAATGGGTGGTTCTGTTCTATTCACCAGTCATATATATATATATATATATATTTTTTTTTTTAACTTTTAAACTTCTTTTTACCCCCTTTCTTCTCCCCCCAATATGGGGTCTCTTCTGATTTGGTTAGCATATATTTTTCTGGGGTCTTTGGCACCCTTTTGGTATTTTATTCTCTCCTTCATATATTCTTATCTGGATAAAATGACAAGGCAGAAAAACTCACCACAAGAAAAAGAACAAGAGGCAGTACCGAAGGCTAGGGACCTAATCAAAACAGGCATTGGTAATATGTCAGATCTAGAGGTCAGAATGATGATTCTCAAGATGCTAGCTGGGCTCAAAAAAGGCATGGAAGATATTAGAGAAACCCTGTCTAGAGAAATAAAATCCCTTTCTGGAGAAATAAAAGAACTAAAATCTAACCAAGATGAAATCAAAAAAGCTATTAATGAGGTGCAATAAAAAATGTAGGCTCTTACTGCTAGAATGAATGAGGCAGAAGAGAGAATTAGTGATATAGAAGACCAAATGATGGAGAATAAAGAAGCTGAGCAAAAGAGAGACAAACAACTACTGGAACATGAAGGGAAAATTCAATTGCAAAAATGAACTATTGGGACTTCATCAAGATCAAAAGCTTTTGCACAGCAAAGGAAACAGTCAACAAAACCAAAAGACAACTGACAGAATGGGAGAAGATATTTGCAAACGACATATCAGATAAAGGGCTAGTATCCAAAATCTATAAAGAACTTATCCAACTCAATACCCCAAGCACAAAGAATCCAATCAAGAAGTGGGCAGAGGACATGAACAGACATTTCTGCAAAGAAGACATCCAGATGGCCAACAGACACATGAAAAAGTGCTCCACATCACTCAGCATCAGGGAAATACAAATCAAAACCACAATGAGATACCACCTCATGCCAGTCAGAATGGATAAAATTAATAAGTCAGGAAATGGCAGATGCTGGCAAGGATGCAGAAAAACGGAAACCCTCCTACACTGTTGGTAGGAATCCAAGCTCATGCAGCCACTCTGGAAAACAGCATGGATGTTCCTCAAAGAGTTGAAAATAGAGCTACCCTATGACCCAGCAATCATACTACTAGGTATTTAGCCTAAAGATACAAATGTAGTGATCCAAAGGGGCATGTGCACCTGAATGCTTATAGCAGCAATGTCCACAATAGCCAAACTATGAAAACAACCTAGATGTCCATCAACAGATGAATGGATAAAGAAGAAGTATACACACACACACACACACACACACACACACACACACACACATACACACACAGTGGAATACTATGCCATCAAGAGAAATGAAATCTTGCATTTAGCAATGATGTGGATGGAACTAGAGGGTATTGTGCTGAGGGAAATAAGTCAGAGAAAGACAATTATCATATGATCTCCCTGATATGAGGAATTTGAGAGGCAATGTGGGGGGCTTGGGGGTAGGAAAGGAAAAAATGAAACAAGATGGGATGGGGAGGGAGATAAACCATAAGAGACTCTTAATCTCACAAAACAAACCGAGGGTTGCTGGAGAAAGGTGGGTAGGGAGAAGGTGGTTGGTTATGGACATTGGGGAGGGCATGCGCTATGGTGAGTGCCGTAAAGTGTGTAAGCCTGATGATTCACAGACCTGTAGCCCTGGGGCTAATAATACATTCTATGTTAATAAAAATAAATAAATAAATATATATATATATAAATAAAGCAAGAAAAAAAAAAAGAAGAAGAAAGAAAGAAAAAATATTGTCTGACAGAAAGTCAGTCCAGAATGCCAAGAAATGGAGAGAAAGTGAAACTTGAAGGCATCATTTGAGCCCTAGCATGAACCCTCATACCTTAGTCCACCCTTATTCCCAGACTTTTTCAGGTACCTAACTCAACAGATTCTCCTTTTTAAGTCAGTTATATTTGCTGTCATTTACATCCAAATACTTCCTCACAGTATAAGGGGGCTCTCCATCCCTGGCTCCCACTTTCATGCTAGCCCACTAAATATATATTACCTTCTCTATCCTTCAGGTTGCCCTTCTATGAGAGGGGATTAAGAAATAGGCATTGGGATGCCTGGATGGCTCAGTTGGTTAAGCGGCTGCCTTCGGCTCAGGTCATGATCCCAGCGTCCTGGGATGGAGTCCCACATCGGGCTCCTTGCTCGGCAGGGAGCCTGCTTCTCCCTCTGCCTCTGCCTGCCACTCTGTCTGCCTGTGCTCACTCTCTCTCTCTAACAAATAAATAAATAAAATCTTAAAAAAAAAAAAAAGAAATAGGCATTGAGATTGCAATCCAAGATGGCAAAGGAGTAAGAGACCTTAGTTTTGTCTGGTTGCAGGAATTCAGCTAGATAGCTATCAAATCATTCTGAACCTACAAAATCAAGGGGAGAACAAAGAAAAGAATACCTGCAACTCTACAAATAGAAAAGTGACCATGTTTTGTCAGATAGGAGGTGGGAAGGAGGGAATCTGAGGCAATATATGGGAAGATAAACCATGGAGGGGATGGAGCCTCCATCAGCTGGCTATAGGCAAGTGATAGAGTAGCAGAGCACAAAATCAGAACTTTTAGAAGTCAGATCCAGTGAGGGATGTCCCTGTCTGAAAGATGCATTGGTGCTGAAGCAGGCAGAATCCTAGGTGGGGCAGTGTGGTCTCAGGATCCCCGGGATCACAGAAAGAACAGGGGTGCCTGAGTGTGACAGAGTTCCCAGGCATCAGAGCCTTCAAGACATAGGTACATGGAAAATATCCCAAAATGGGAGTATGTGTTCTAAGATCCCTAGTACTGGCTTTTCCAATAGTTGAGTGACCCAGTCTCTCTGATGTTCAAGTTATGAGAATTTAATTTGAAATGATGGATGTGCTATATTAAATATATTAACAAGAACAGAAATTAAACCTTGCAACCTGTAGGGTTCCCTTCCTCTATAACATTGGCTACATCTAAAGAAGCTGAAGGTTACTTCTACACATCTATGGTCTGGGAGCTTGGGCAAAATAGAGAGACTGTGGTAGAGCCAGATGAGCCATATTATACCAGCTTCCCTCCCCGCCCCCCAGTTTGAATACTGTAAGTCAGGTGGTTCTCAGGGTTTATTTTACTTAACCATTCAGGATAAACCCAAACTACCTTTACCTCTCTATGTCACCTTTCCTTCCTTCTTTGGATGCTCCAATCTCTTTGATGATTACTTACCAGGTGCCACTTCATTTAGCCATTAAACAATTTTGACCTTGATGACTTGGACATGAATGAGGACAAAGATCCACTTGGCATGTTTGGAGACTTTTGCATCAGCAAACTGAGGAAGGTGTTCAAGAAGAAACTGTTGCATTAGGAAGACTTCTAGGAAGATTCCAATCATCCTCACTTCCTGGTGTTCACACCCTTGTGTAATTAGGCCTCCCCTTAAGCATAGGCTGGACTTAGTGATTTGCCTCTGAGTGATAGAATAAAGGAAAGGTAATAGGATGTCATTTCCATTACTAGTTTCCAAATGATTATAACTTCTATCTTGTTTGCATACTCGATCCTTGCTTTGATGAAGTAAGCTGCCATGCTGGAGAAGCCCAGTTGATAAGGAGCCAGCTAGCTCCAGCCAAGAGCCAGCAAGGTACTGAGGATCTCATTCCAACAGACTTTGAGGAACTGCATCCTGCCAGCAACTATGTGAATGACTACGGGAGTTGGCCCTTCCCCAGTCAAGACTCCAAATGAGAATGCAGTAGCCTCAGCTGACACCTTAAATGCAACCTTGAAGCAGAGAATCCAGGTAGGCGTCACCAAATTTCTGACCCACAAAAGCCATGAGATAATAAGTATGTTTTTTCTAACCCACTAAATTTTGGAATATCCATTACACAGCAATAGATAATTAATGCACCCCTCAATTACTGTAACCTTGGGGTAAAATGTTGCATGTCTGGGAAGGCAGGCACTATATAGGAGGACAACATCCCTGGCAACATCCCTGAGGGCACTGTCCTCATGCTCAAAGACTACCCCGTATATTCATATGTTGAAATGGTATCATTGGGCCTGAGTAGCCTCCAGGAGGTGAGGCCTAGGTGACATAGTATCCTACCCAACAAATAGTTGGGAGCAGATGAGAGTTTAAATCAAGCTCCAGGCTTTAAGTGTTTTTTTCACTATTTGTAAAGGCCTGAAGGTTTTCAGAGTAAGCACATTATACTTTTTATCAAAAAAAAGGTAAATGTTTTATTTAAAGATTTTTATTTGTTTGACAGAGATCACAAGTAAACAGAGAGGCAGGCAGAGAGAGAGAGGAGGAAGCAGGTTCCCTGCTGAGCAGAGAGCCCAATGCAGGGCTCCATCCCAGGACCCTGGGATCATGACCTGAGTGGAAGGCAGAGGCTTAACCCACTGAGCCACCCAGGCACCCCCCAAAATGTAAATGTTTTAAATACAGGACATCAGAGCAGAACCAAATAAAGGACCCCAGGATAAAACTGAGAAGGCCATTGTCAGACTTTGTACAAGGGACTGGTGCACGTGTAGAAGCCAAAAGTGTTAACTACTAAGAGTTGAATGCACTACTTCCTTTCCTTGAGCACAAGCCCCAGCCCCAGTCCCAGTGCATCACACAGAGAACACCACTCTCTATTAGAAGAAACGTTTATTGAGGAGGCTTAATATTCTTGGTTGTGCGGAAGGTTGTTCTCATCAGAGGATAAATCGTCATGATTATTGTGAAGCTTTCTCAATAAGGACTGAATGATTTCTTTAGAGAAATTTTTCTCCCTGGAAGTGCTGGAGAAGCATTTTCTGCCTGAGTAGAAGAGTCAAATCGCTAAACACAGTACTTTCATCAGGGTCACCCCTGGCGGCCCAAAGGACCTGGCATACTTGATGCTTACAGGTGGGTCTTGGATGAGGCACAGACTCCCCAGAGGGCAGAGAAGAAGGGGGTTGACTCTGGCTTAATAGCTGATCCTTGAAGGCTTCAGCTTTCTGGGGATGTCTGACCCTGTCTCTGTTCTGTCTGACACTTGTAAGACGGTTCTGGTTAGCACAGGCAGCTTCTTGGCTGCAGGACTTGACACTTGCCGGTTTCTTTTGTTGTGGGTCAGAGACAGCCCAGTAGTTGGAGGGAGGTCTCTTGTCAGATCTGTAGTTCCTCCTGCTGCTGGCTTAACTCTGAGGCCTCAGATCCATAGAGACGTGCCAGCTTCTCTTCTACGACATTCCGGAAGGTAGTGAGCTTGTGAGCTTCAGGAGGCCGATCACTCCCAAAAGTAGCTACACTTTCAACTGGGTCTTGGTGCTGCAGTAAGCTGGACATGAACTTGGCTTTTTGCGGGGAATATTCTTGATGCCCTGTGATTTTTTTCTTGGAATTGATCCACTGAGAAAATTGCCTCATTTTTTTCTGAAGTAACTTTCAGGAGAAAACTGTTCATTCTGTGACAGAGTTGGGGAAACCCTCTCTAATTTTCTGTCCTCAGCATGGTGGCTCTCCTCTCTGCCTACAGATGTCCCTACTCCTGAGTCCTCATTTCTGCATTTTCTTGCTTTGGAATCCTGAGGTCTCACTTTCTTTGCACTTTTACTTTGTGAGAAATTCGTATGCTGGCCCTTACAGAAGAAAAGCTTCAAGTCCAAGGATTCCTCCAGCTGCTCTGTGATAATTCTGCTGTCCTTCAGTTGGATGTGCAGTACCTGGGATGCTTCCAGGTCCCCGCTGTGCACACTCTGGTACTGAGTCAGTGAAGCCTTGGAAGTCAAGCTATCTGAAGTAAGAAGCATGTCAGTGGGACATCCTTAAGCCTGGTTATGCTCCTCACTCTCCAGTTTAAACTTTAGCTCACTCAGGATCTGTCTTTTCAGCCTGATAGTTAAGAATCTTGAGGAACCAGTATTTTTGGTAAGGGGTGTTCCATGGATAGGGCAGTTTCTACCTTGCTCATGTTAACATTTATCATTTTGGAGCTTTGCAACTCACTGGTGGTCAAGGTGTCCCAAGATTGGGATTGAAGGGTACAGAGCTCCTTGGTGTCGAATATATCCCTGGACAGGTTGGGCATGGCAAAATGTTCTAAATTATTCTCCACCATCACTTTGCCCTGTTCCATTTCTACTCTGTTACTGGGACTCACATTCTCATGCATTGACTCATGTCCAGCCCCAGCTTGCCTTGTGGGTACCTCTGGGCCACATGTGTTGTCTTGTACAGTCTCACTGGGTCGCACTTGAGCTCTGATGCTGTGTGTAAGGGGCTGAAAAGTCTGGCTGCCCCACTCAGCTATCTGGATGCACTCTGTAGTCTTATGGTCAGTGTCAAGAGTGTGATGTCTTCAGGCCCCTCTTTCCTTCACTGCTCACAGATGACATAGCGAGGAGAGGATGATCCACAGTGGGGACTGACTTTGTTGTTCTCATCTTGTTTCCCAAAAAAGTTTTAGAGCATCCCTCAAGGGGTTTAAAGAAGTTAGCTTTAGAATCCACCCCAGAAATATGCATGGCTGAGGAGGGAATGTCAAATTGGGGGAGAGGTCATGTTTTGGCTTCTCTCAACCAAATTCTCAATAGAATTTTATGGATTCAAGAACCCTGAGTGGCAGACGCCACCTCGGACTCATGTGAAATCTTATAATATGGGCCTCTAGCACCTGTTGTGTACTGGGATCAAGAACAGAATGCTCTAGTGTGGTGCTCTGGCAGTAAACCCTACCCACCATTGCCTTTTTAGAATCTGTGTTTTCTGTAGTAGTCTGGGAACTCCCAGAGAAAGGCAATGTATTGTCATCAGCCAGCCGTGAATAACACACACCTCTAGGAATCCTACCCACAGTGATCTGCCAAAACCTCTTGCTCATATGCAAACTAAGAATACTTTTCCTTTGATTCTGGTCTGTGTCCTTCCTTGAGACATTTAATACTTCATTCCTTGAGTGATTCCTTGAATGACACATACAGTTACTTATCTCCAAGGCAGCCCTCAGAACCTTCACTAGGTAGCATTCTGAGACCCTTTGTGGGCTGTCTTCTGAAATCTTCTCTAGGATATACCCAAGATTCCTCTTCATATCCTTCCTTTGCTGGAACTTTGTTTGGAGCCTCTCATGGAAACTTCCAGGGAGACTCAATTCAGTCTTTGCTAGATCCCTGTTACTATGGCCCTGAAACTCAGAGAATTGTGAGTGAACATGTCTGCCTTTTTGCTGAGAGAGTTCTGATGATTTACGCTGAGGCTCCATCACTGCTAGGGACTCTAGATTTCTACAGTCATGGAGGCACCAGCGTGGGATTACCTTCCTTGGGCTATGTAACTTTAGTGTCTCCTGGGGTTCACAGATGATATGAAAATGGCCAGGAAGGATGGAGACTGGTACATAGGCATGGGATGGCTGGCAAACCAATGGAAGGTTGGGAGGTCGAGGACAAATGGTTTCATTGGGTTTCTGGAACACAGGGGCTAAAGCCCACAAACTTTTCTTTTGCTTCTGCAACACGTGCCATACCAGGTGTTGATTTTCAGTCAAGATAGGAGAGTTTGATTCATTCTTGGATCTATGGAAAGATACTCCACAGTCCCTCATCTGGGATGAAGAAGGTGGTAAGATCGGGAGGCAGGACTGAAAATGGGCATGGGTGTTCACCTGAGTGAAAGGTAGGGCTGGGATGGGGACAGGGTTTGAGGCAAGGGTTGGGGTGTACAATGAAGAGAGCAAATGGAGAGGAAATGGTTGGGAATGAGGAAGTGGTGGAGATGCTTGCATTTTGATGGCAGAGGTATTATGAATTCCATTGAATAAGACAAAGTGAGACTCTAGTGGGGAAGTACTACTAGAAAACAGGAGAGTGGCTACTAAGGATTCACTGTGCAAAGAAGGAAGACACCAGAAGAGCTGGCAATAATTCTGATGCAAGTTTTCTGCCAAAGCCTTAACATAGAGGAGCTGTTGATAAATAGAGAGCTGCTCTGGTTTGCCTTCAACGTTCCAGCCAGTTTTGGGGGCTGTGGTGAGCTGTACATCAAACAGATGCAACAAATTCCATAATGATGTCCACTGGTACTCTGACCACATTTGTTTGGAAAATGGCCCCTCCTCTTTAATTTCTTCTCTAAAATCTGGAAATCCATTCTCTTCTTCATTTATCTCTCCAAGAGAGCCTGAAAGTTAAGGACAGGGAAAGAAATTCCACTGGCCTCCTTGTGCTTAGTAGCAGAGTCTCTCCAGAGATAGGTTTCTTGTCAATGGAGGTAAACTTGCTCTTGCTGAAAATCGGAGTGTGATAATGTGGGGAGGAAAGGAACACATTCTTGGCATGGACTTGCCAATAGAAGAATTCTGAACTCGATGGGTTTGAACAGTCACTACCTCTGATTATGGGGACATAGGTAGATAACACACCAGAGCTATCTGGAGATGACTTCTCAGGAACAGGTTTCAATGAGATGGAAATCGATTTAGATTGAATCACAGTTAAAGGGCAGTCTGGCAGTGGTGAAACAGACGGAGCTGGTGGTGCATGATGACAAGTAAATGAATCAGTAGGATCCCTTGTCTGAGACAGATTTAGTAAGAGGTTGATACCCCGTGAAATGGTAGAGTCAAGAGCAGAGATGGTATTCAGAGGTAAAGTGGCCTCAGGTTGTCTGAGTATCATATGGTAGGAAAGAAGTCAAAGGAAGGGGTAGAGGAATGGAATGGTTCCCTGGGAATAAAGAATCCTAGGCTTTTGGCTCTAGTGATAGGGAGTGCCCAAGGGTGAGAGTCAGAAAAAGTCAGCTAAAGGGGTCATTGGGTTAGGTGAAAAGATGGAGGGCAGTTGGGGGAAAGGCTCAGACAAAGAGGCTGGTATTGGTTCTCCTGGAGCAATTGTAGAGAAGTCAGGAGATGAAGTGAATGATGAGTGAGTCACAGGGGCTGTAAAACCAAGGGGATCAGAGAAGGAGTAGCATCTTCCAGGGCCTCTGGGAATAGCAGCCAATTCACCTCAGCAGTTGTGCTGTTACACACCCCACAGAAGGGGTCTGGACATAATAGTTGATGAAAATGGATGGTATCATGATGCCAGCCTAAGGGGCTGTGGGAGACAGGAGGTACAAAACTGCAACCATGACCAGAACAAACATATGTGACCCTGGCTGGTCTGACAAAGGTAGCCCCCAGACCCCCACATCCCCAAGACTTTCAAACTAACTGAGAATTTTCCATCCCATCTCAATTCCAGGCTTCCTTGAGGCCCCAGAAATACATTGACTCTGCTTAAAAGAGGGGTACAGGAAAGAAGGTAATGTTTACTCACCTTTACAGAAAAGAAAGCACCTTTCTTTCCTCCCCTACTTCTGACAAGTTCTCCACCCTGGGAAATGAGGATGATGAAGATAGAAGCTAGAGATCTTATAAGAGGCTGAATAGAGTGTCCTTTAAAGATATCCTTGGTAGATTGGACTTGGAGAGCTCCAAGAATTAGGATACAAGGTCACATGATCAATGATAATAATAAGACTTACATTATTTTATCATTCACAATGGGGTTTTGTATGTATTATCTATCCCATGTGATATTGAAAACCACCTTATGTAGAACATAGGTCAATGGTTACCTCAAAGATGAAGCTGAGTATCCATGATGTCACAGGTCTTTCAGAAAGTCTTAGAACTTCAGAAGTTCTGACTCTTAATGTCTCACATGGCCACCTATTGCACAGCACCCATTGTCTAGATCCATCACTGCTTCATGCTCAGTCATGGTCAGAGCAAGAATCTGAGAAGGGTTTTGCACTCTGACCGTGTTTCCATGAGCTTCTCCTCTGAGGCCTCTGTTTTCTGAGAGGGAATGTATCTAGCAGCTGGCATCCTCAGAGATCATAGACCTGAAACCTCCTGGAAAGGACAGGAAGGGTCAGCCTTGGAGAGCTCAGGTGGAATAGGCAGAACCTTACCTTTCAGAGTCCCACTTTTCCTCCTCTTGGCTCTTCCCTGATGCTAGAACATAAAGAAAAGAATGAGGGGTGGGGACTCATCTCTCACTCTTCTCTCAGAAATGGAGACATTCTTTATCCAAGAATACCAGGATTTTAATTTATAGAACTTTGTGTTCCTTGCTTTTCTCAACTTTTAAGGTGATAAAATATTTTCAATATTTACTTTGAAAAACAATGGAGAATTTTGTCTGGGAGGTCCACACTTGATATTCTCAGTCAGAAGTTCTTTGTTCAACGAGGACATACAAACTGAAGCCTGAGAGTCACATCTGTGCTCCCTTAGGTAGACCCAGTCTCTTCTCAGAGGCTCAGCACCGTTCCTCTGATCAGCCCAATGTGAAGACATGCTTGACTGAGTGATGCTTGACATGGGAATGTGATTCATGATCAAGACCTGGGAAAACTTGTTTTCTTACTCAGTCCTCATACTCTTCAAATAACCCAATCCAGAACTGCAGAATCCCTGTGTTTGGGATTTTACCCAAGACCCACCACCATACCCAAATAGACTATGAGTTTCAAGTAGAAACCTCAGTGCTTCTTTAATCCTTCTCCTTGTCAGATCTCTTTTCCTAGAGGAGTTAATGTCTATTCTTTCCTTAGACTTCCCATTTTAGGTGTTTCTCTGACCCTACCAAACTCACTTAGAAATATGGGAAGAGGAACAGGAAAACAGTCATTCTCTGAAGAGCAATTTCTGGCTCCAGATCTAAGATTTTAAAAGCCTGGGAGTCATCGCTTCAGTCTGAAAGAAGCAAAATGCTGAATAGACTGAGAAATCAATGACATTTCTTGGAACCATAGTGGCAAACCACTACCTCAAATCTTCCGAGAGTGTCAATGCAGAAAATCATACCTAAGATTCGTTTACTTGAAACAGAAGGCACTGGAAGCTCAACACTACTCTCCTGGTAGGAACACTTAAACACTTTGACAAATTGCTGGAGGATGTATATGGGCTAGCATGAGAGTGAGAAACTCCTAGAGTCACAATCTAATGGGGGCCTCCCATTTATTTATGGGTTATATTACCAGGAACCCCACATGGTTCTCATAGTAAAGAGCTACCAAAAAAAAATGCTCTTGTTTCTGGCAGAGGAATATAGTGTTGGGACAGAAAGGAGAAAGGTAACCCATTTTGAAAACATTGTGAAATATTCCCAGAGTGTTTTCCATAACAGAAGCCTACTCAGTGGAGAAAGCCTACCAGAGCTTTATGCCCCATGGGAAAAGGTAAACTACCCAACTACAGCAGCCCCCTCTAGCTTTCCTCTCTCATCTATAGAGTGGAAGAAAACAAAACAAAAATCTCTGAAATATTAGTGAACATCATAATCCAGGAATATAAGGCCATTAAAAGACTAATGACTAATCATATCCCCTCCCCTGATACCTTACTACCATGTTGACAGCTCTGGTGTAGGAACAGGATCATAGCTAAAAAAAGCTGCAAGGTATAGGTTTTATTTAGGGAGATTTAGGGAAACCTAAAGACACTAGGGGAGACAAAAACAAGGAAGCTAGAGGAAACTGCAGCCTCTGATATGGATAGCTACAGTAAATATTAAAGACACCCCAACACCTAACCAAATTAACATAAGACTTCACATTAAAGGCCTCTTTATTTCAGTTCTGATTACCAAATACATCATATTTGGCATTCAAAGAAAAATTACAAGGCATGCTAAAAGGCAGGTAAAAGCAAACTGATAAGACAAACCAAGCATCAGATGTACATTCAGATATGACACATTTCAGAATTCTGATACATAGAAGCTAAAATAACCATGATTATTATGTTAAGGGCTCTAATGGAAAACATAGACAATTTACGAAAGCGGATGATGCATGTAAGCCAAGAGAGGGAAATTCTATGAAAGAATCAAAAGGAAATGTTAGAAAACAAAAGTAGTATGACAAATGAAGAATGCCTTTGATTAACTCATGTGTTGGTTGCATAAAGTCAAGGAAAGAATATGTGAGTTTGCATAAATGTCAGTAGAAACTTTCCAAACTGAAATACAAAGAGGAAAAGAATTTTCTTAATGCTAAAATCTAGAATATCCAAGGACTGTGTTTCAAACTGTATAATAGATATATAATTGGAATAGCAGAAGAAGAAAGAACAGAAAAAGTGCTTAAAGTAATAATGGCCAAGGATTTTCCATGATTAATAACAGGTGAGTGATACATTGTAGTTCAGAGTACACCAAGCAGGGAAATATTTAAAAAGTCTATACCTGGACATATCATATTCAAACTGTATGAAAACAAAAGGTAAAATTTTGAAATAATCCAGAGGTAAATAAAAACCCTACCTCTAGAGGGAAAAAACATAAGAATTACGACCTATTATCATAAACCATGAAAGTAAGAGATTGGAGTGAAATGTTTAGTATTGAAAGAAAAAAAAACACAAAAACCCACCAATCCAAAATTTTATAGCTAGTGATGTTATCCTGCAAAAGTAAAAGAGAAATAAAAACTTAGACAAATAAAAACAGGGAGTTCATCAGCAACAGGCCAGCCCTGCATAAATGTTAAAAAAAGTTCTTGGGCAAGAAAGAAAATAACTCAGATCTACATAAAGGAAAGGAAGAGAAGGAATGAATGAGGATCAAATAAAACTTTCATTCATCTTATTCTCAATTGACCTAATAATAATAATGATAGTGTGTTGGGTGATTATAGTATATGGATAAGTGAAATGAATGGCATCAATGTTACAAGGAACAGGATAGTGTTACAAGGAACACTATCTATGAAGTGATATAACATTATATGAAAGTGGACTTAGAGTAGTTGTAAATATATATTACAAACTCTAAGACAACCACTAAAATATTTTTAAACAGAGAATATTTGATTGACTAACAAAAGTGAGAAAACAGAATTCTATATAATGCTTTTTCAAAACCAGAAAAGGCAGAAAAAGAGGTGAAGGATAGGTATAATGAATAGCAAACACTACAGACAAGGTAGAGATATTAATCCTACTATATTTAAAAATCACTTGGGGCACCTGGGTGTTTCAGTAGGTTAAGCGGCTGCCTTCTGCACATGTCATGATTCAAAGGTCCTGGGATTGAGCCCCGCATGGGGCTTCCTGCTCAGCGGAGCGCTTGCTTCTCTCTCTCCATCTATCTGCTGCTCTGCTTACTTGTGCTCCCTCCCTCTGTCAAATAAATAAATAAAATCTTAAAAAAAAAATAAAATCACTAAATGGAAGTAGTCTAAATTCACCAATTAAAAGAGGAGACTGTCAGAGCACATTAAAAAAAACAAGACCTGGGACGCCTGGGTGGCTCAGTTGGTTAAGCGGCTGCCTTCGGCTCAGGTCATGATCCCAGCGTCCTGGAATCGAGTCCCACATTGGGCTCCTTGCTTGGCAGGGAGCCTGCTTCTCCCTCTGCCTGTGCCTGCCACTCTGTCTGCCTGTGCTCGCTCCTGCTCTCTGACAAAACAAACAAAAAAACAACAACAAAAAAACCCAAGACCTGTCTTATGCAAGAAATATGGGATCATCTCCCCACATTTGAAACACACTAACATTTCAACAAGGCTTTACAAAATTGGCAAGGGCACCCCCACTCAAAAAAAAATAAAAGATTTTAGAAATTATATGCAATATAAAACAAACAACAAAGAACAAAAATTCAACATCAACATTGTTTACTAATATGGAATACCTAATTTCTTTTTTCTCTAGTGCCACCAGGTTGCTCCTCTCCTGGGTTTTACAGTATGAATTGATTTGTCAGCACTGTGTTTGCTCTTCTAGTCAGTTACCAGTCCTCCACCAGATTTCCATCTTCCAAAAATGTGTTGACAGCCTTTGGCCTTTATGCTCCCCTTCTTGTCATCCTTAAGCACTTATTTTAAAATCCCTTAATTGTTTTAACAGCTTTATTGAAATACAGCTCACATACCATAAAATTCACCCATTTAACATGTATAATTCCTTGATTTTCAGTATATGCATCTCCACAATTTTAAAACGTTGTCATGACTTAAGAGAAACACATCTGCAACCTTTTGCTATTATTCTCCTCTCCCCTTGTTGCTCCAGCTCTAAGATGAACTACTTTCATCTTACTGCTTCTAGATTTCCCTATTCTGGACATTTCATGTGAATGGAATCATATGTGGTCATTAGTGACTGGCTTCTTTCATTTAACATATTTTCAAGGTTCATCCCTGTTGTGGCATGGATTGGTCTTTTTTATTCCAAAAAATGATATATATCATAGGGATATGTTATATTTTATTTACACTATTCTCAGTTGACAGATGTTTGAATTGTTTCCATATTTTGACCTTTTAATAAGATAGCTATGAACATTTGTTTACAAGTTTTGTGTAGATTATGTTTTCATTTCTCATGAGTATATACCAAGAAGTGGAACTGCTGGCTCCTATGTTAACCCTACGTCTAACATTTTGAGCAACTGCGATACTGTTTTCTAAAATAGCTGTACCATTTTTCATTCTCACCAACATTGTATGGGCATTCTAATTTCTCCACATTCCCACAAACATTTGTATTCTTTTTGATTTTAGCCATCCTTGTGGGTGTGAAATATTGGCAAATATTGATTTTGATTTGCATTTTTCTGATGGTTAATGATATTGAGCAGTTTTCACTTAATCTTTTACTTTTAATGCCATTTTGGAAAAAGGGGAGTGTTTGATCTACTTCATTGAAGGCAAAACACAGTAGTTTATTTGAAAAGTAACAGGATAAATTTTTCTTCTAAATATTTGAAAACACATAGTGTCAAGTCTTTAACATATACAGTGTTCTTCTATACTTTTTGCATATTACAGTTACTGAGTGATTAAAGGACAATGAAATTCTGCCCTGAATTTGATCCATAAGATTACTTCTTCTGTGGGGTTGAGGAATTCACTCAAATGGCTCCTCAGGGTTGACTATAAGGCAGAGCAGAACTGATTGCCAAAGCCTCTAAAGCCCAGTGCCTTTTTGTCACCAATGCTGTATACACCTGTTGTGAATAAGTGTGTTCCACAGGTGATAAACATCAAAGAAATGTGAGAGCTTTGATGTGGACACATAGCCTATGTCTCAGAGATGGATGGCAAGATGTTTAAGTGGGCTTTTGCACTTTAATCACAGTGTTTAACACCCGCCCAATGATAATAGTGCAAGTTGGGTGGTGGATATGTGGGTAGTTATATTGTTCTGTGTGCCCTCAGACAATGTTAAACATTTCTATAGTAAAAACCATTAAAAAAAAAGATGTTGGGTGCCTCATAATGACAGGGAGGAGGGGTCAGAAGGAGACCTGGGAAAGGGTAGATCAGTCCATCAAGACTAGAAGTTAGCTCTCTCTCAATAAAGACAATTAGAAAGTATGTTTCCTTTGAGATTGGGAAGGAAACTTCTTTCCATATAACAGGAAGGAAGAGGAAAATGAAAAATGGGGATATGTTTTTGGAAGGATTTTTTTTTGCTTTGTGAGAAGCTCCATCACTGCTTTCTTGCTCCTCTGTGAGCTGTGGTCCAGCACATCTACTGGGTAAGTGAAGATGGCCTAAGTTTGAGGAAAGGAAAGGAAATTTGAAATAGATCTGAGGGCCACTTGGGTGTCTCAGTCAGTTAAGAATCTGCCTTCAGTTCAGGTGATGACCCTGGTGTCCTGGGATTGAGTCCCGCTCCCTGCTTAGCAGGAAGACTGCTTCTCCCTCTACCTCTGCCACTCCCTCTGATTGTGCTCCTGCTCTCTTTCAAAGAAAATTAAAAATAAAATAAATTAGATCTGAGAACACTGAGGAGAGAATGTACTAAGGAAATAGTGATCTAACTCCATTTATTTTGTTCAAGTTAGTAAGTCTTGGATAAGTATTTGTGGAGTGAATGAATGATTTCCAGGTAGTGCTGGGGTTGAATTTCATGTGGCATCAGTAGACTCAGCTATGAGTAGAATCAGTTTTGACATGGGAGATTTAATCCAACAATAATCAGTTATATACAGAAAGGCATTTCTAAAAAAGGCAGAGACAAAATTTTGCCAGACAGGAAGGACTGAAGGAGATTAGATGGGGTCATCCACTTGTACTGGAGCCTGTTTTTTTTTTTTTAATTGATAATGGCTGATGCAATATCACATTAGTTTCAGGTATACAAATCTATGCTGTGCTGTGCTCACCACAACTGCAGCTACCATCTGTCACCAGATAACGCTGTTACAGTACCATGGACTCTATTTCCTATGCTAGACTGGTGCTTTTTAAATGTTGGTGACCCAACAAGCTATCACTGAGGAAAGGAAGAACAAATCCTTGCTGGATAGGCAAGAAGTGGAAAGTGAATGATGTGGAATAGAAAAATTAACAGGGACATATAAACTGGAAGAACAGGGGCATGAGGCAAAGGGACAGAATGTCAGACTATAGTATTCCCAATGGCAGAAGTATTGCCAGCAATAAGCTCTACAGAGTGGCACAAAGTGCACTGGATTGGCCATAATGGACCCTAAAATGAGATTATGTAGGAACTGGCAGGATGGGTTACTAGCTGGCCTGTCCGCATAGATGTTAGAGCCTCCTGTACCTCCTCCTCACCTCTTCAGGTTCCCTGCCCGGGGCCCCTTCCCACCTATTGTCCCGCTCAGGGCCTCCACAGCATCAAATCTGCATTATTTCTGTGACCCCAACATTCAAACTGTAGAGTTAATGATAACCTGGACAAGAAGCTACAAGTGTGGTAGTGAGAGAGGGCATGGATATCTGGTTTTTTGTTTTAGCACTGAGCAGTCCTGAGTCTGTCCAGAAGACTACCTCAGGTGTTCTCTAGCACACTCACACCATTATGAGTCCCAGTCTGAGGTGGAGTTGCCTTCCCCCCAGAGCCCTATTTTGAACAAAACAAAAATAAACAAAACAAAAAAAAGGCACTCCATGGAGTTCCATGGTAAGCCCCCAAACATCTGTATCCTGGTACACAGTCTAGAATTCACCTCTGGTTCATAAGCTCGTCTTCTGGGGAAGAGATACCATGGTTTCATTAAGGCCATGAATATCAAAGGTGGCTTACCACCATCCTATCCACACTAAAGACAGTATCTTATATATTGTCGAGTGTGGATGGAAGGAAGGCACCAAGGTCACCTTCCCCCAAAGGAGATGCCATGCCTGACAGTCTGCAGGTTTTGCTTGAGTATTCAAGGAACAGAACCATGCCTTTTTGGTATAAGGCATCGGTAGGCTGTGAAGCAGGCTCCAGTCTGCTTCAAAGTGGTGGTGCTTGGATGAGACTGAGGAAGGAGGGGAGCGGGACAGGATCCTGAGAAGGGGATGATTAGACATAAACTTTGTTTTACCAGCAAGGCCCCTCTTTCACCTTTTCATTTCTTCAAAGGTGTCTTACCCTGGAAGGTGGTAACTGCCTTGTCAACATTCCTATCACCAACAGCTAAGTGATGCTTTTTGTTCTGCAAAAAACATCCTCAGTCCAGCAGCCTGAAGAAACACCCATGAAAGGGAAGCACTTCCAGTGGGAAACCTCAGTGTCAAGTTTAACGTGACTCACAGGACAGATTCTTCAGCATCATCTAGGGTATTCGTTGATGTTACCCCAACCAGCCCAAGATTAACCCGAACACTCCCATTCCCCCCATAAAACACTCCCATTCAGAGTTCACCCACCTGTGGGATCCTCTGATCACTGACTTCTAAATAATGATTAACTGTAACACAATAACAGTGAAGAAACAGGGGCTTAATCATTATTTTCTGAAAACTATACCCGTCTTCGATCCTCTTCAGATATAGAAGACTTGCTGTAAAGGGTATAAAACATTCAATGAGGGGAGAGGTGTGAGCTACTATACATTTTCAGTAAGGCTGATGTCTCCATGGGACAGGAGAGAGAGCCCATCTCCTCAAACTTCATCAGAGAGGGAATGGGCTTTTGGGGGATTTGGGGGGTATATGATGCATATTTCTCAAGGGCTCCAGGAGATTGGTCACCTTTTAGAAGCAAAAGGAATCAATCAGTAACAGCTAAACTGAGTTACCCAAAACCCATGCTCCCAAGACAGTACACAGAACAGACATCACTTTATTAGAGAAATGTTTATTCCTCACAAGGGATTATTTTGGGGTAGGAAATGACCCCCAAAACCTCTCACTGGAAATTCTGGAGACGTTTTCTGTCTGAGTAGTACAGACACACCTCTGCACACAGTGCCTTCGGGAGTGGTGAGAGTGGCCTGAGGCCAATGGGCAGTTTGATGACCACAGGTGGCATTTGGGTGGGGTGCAGACTCCCTGTGGGGCATGGAGAGGGGATACTTCTGATGTGGTAGCTGATCCTTAAATGCCACAACTTTCTGGGGCTGTCTATCCTTGTTTCTGAGCTGTCTGTTACTTCCAGTAAGGCCTTGGCCAGCAAAGACAGCTTTTTGCTGGCAGGACCTGGTATTTGTCTCCTTACAGACAGGAACCCTGTATTTGGAAGGATACCCTGGGACAGGCTGTGCCTGGGCCTGCACTTGTGCTTTCTGCTGAGTTTTCCTAAACTTGATTGGGGAGGGAATGGGCTGCTGAGGGCAGGTGTTGTCTATTGTATGCCGACGCCCCATTTTCTCCTCTTGGAACTTCCCAAAGGCTGTCATGATTTTCTGAGCTTCTGGCGTCCCAGTAAAGGCAGCTCTACCTTTAAGTAGCCCTCTGCTTTCCACAGATGACAGGGGACTGTGCTTCTCCTGGGAGTTTTCTTGCCTTTTGCATTTTATCCCAGGAGTAAGCCATTGCAAAAAATCCTTCATTTTTTTACTGAAAAGGCTTTCAGGAGGCGGCTGACCCTTCTGTGAAAGGCTTTCAGGAGGCAGCTGACCTTTCTGTGAGAGGGTCTGGGAAGGCTGGCTTCCCAGCTTTACATTCAATACCGTGTCCTGAGTAGGGAACCTCTTCTTCAATGCCACATCTCCAGTAGAGAAACTGTCTGTTCTCGGTTGGGATGTTCCCAGTCCTGCATCCCCTCCACCAAGCTCTTGTGCCTTGGAGCCCGGAGGCCTCATGGTCTTTGCAGCAGGTGGGGGATTTTTATTCTGGCACTTCCTTAAGACATGCTCAGGGACCCAGGGCTCCTGCTGTTGCTCCATAGTAATTCCTGTGTCCTCTGGATGGACATGCAGCACCTGAGAAGCTCTCGTGTCCCCGCAGGAGACACCCTGGGCATGAGTCAGTGAGGCCTTATAAGTCAAATGATCTGAGGCAGGGAGCAGGCCAGTGTATTGGGCTTGGGCCTGGTTATGCTCCCTGTTCTCCAGCGGAAGTTTTAACTCATGCAAGAGTTGTTCTTTAATGTTAGATGCTTTAGGATCTTGGGGAATTTGTATGTTTGGTGGGACAGTAGTTTTGACTTGCTCGATCTGCTTTAAAACTTGAGCGCTTACTGGCTTGCTGGTTGTCAAGATGCTAGATTGTGAGTGACCTGCGTCAAATTCCTTGGCCCCGAGTATCTCCCTGGACACTGTGGACACAACAGCAGGTTCTGGATTTGTCATCTTTTTGTCTTGTTGCCCTCCTCTTCTACCACCAGGATTTGCACTCTTACCCTTTGGCTCATGTCTGAACCCACCTTGCCTAGTAGGCAGCCTTGGGGGCCGTCTGTTGCCTATGGTGTCATGTCTGACAGGTGTAAGAGTCTGGCTGCCATCCTTAGTTTTCCGGACATCCTTTGCAAACTGATGGCTGACATTATAGGGTGATTGCCTCAGAATTCTCTGTTTTTCCTTGCCCACAGTTGAGGTGGCAGGGAGAGGATGATCCAGGATGGAGGCTGAATTTGCTGTTCCTGCTTTGTCTCCATGGAGAGATTTCAAGCTTCCATCAAGGGAGTTGAATCTCCCAGGTTTGGAATTAGCCACAGAAATCAGGTTGGTTGATGAGGAAAGGCCAGAATGGGATGCGGATTTGCTCAATTCAAAGAGCTCTATGGATTTAAGGACCCTGGGCGGAAGGCCCCAAGTCACCCTCTTACGAAATCTTTTAAAATGGGCTTCCAGCTTCTGTTCTGCACTTGATTCGGCAAAGGGAAGCTCCTGGAAGGTATTCATGGAGTAGTCCTCAACCTCTGCTGGTGGCAGACTTCTCTGATTTATTTCAGTCTGGGATTTCTCAGAAAGAAGTGATATCTGCTTCATAGTATGCCATGAATTATTCACAGTCCCAGGAAACTGACCTTCATTAATTTCCTCAGACTTTCTGCTCAAATGTGTATTCAGAGCATTTTCAAGTTGTCTCTGACCCGTAGTCTCCACAGACACCATGGAGTTTTTCTCTGATGGGCTCCTAAGTTCTTTCTCAGAATCATACCCCACATTATTATCTGAAGAGCTAACTGGGTCATTCAACAGATAATTTTTTGGGCCATTCTCTGGGTTGTGTCCCTGATCCTTCTTCAGGTCATCATTGTCCTCCAGGTTTTTGCTGTCCTTCTCCAAGTCATTGTTATCCTTGTCATCTTTGTACTTCGCCAGGTCACTGTCCTCTAGCTGAAGCATTTCTGGGTCCTCCTGATAGACACTTTTAGCGATCCAGAAGCGTCCACAATAGCACGGAGACTCAGATAGCTGTGGAAGAGTACTTGGACCGCTCATCACTGCGAGAGACTCATAGATCCTCTGGGGCAGGCCCCACCGATGTTGGATGAGCCTCTTTTGAAGGTGATGGTCTAGTTTTTTCTGAATCTCCTCACTAAGAGGAAACTGAACAGGATGGATAGAGATAGCAGCATGGGCCTGGGAGGCCTGGGGGTTGGGAGAATGGTTAGGAACTGAAGGACAATAGTCCTCCTGGGATCTTTGGACAATAGTGGGTAAACCCCACACACGTTCCTGCACCTTCTGCAACATGTTCCATTCCAGATGTTGCATTTCAGTTGACATGAGACTCTCAGATTCATTCTGAGGTCTGTGAAAACACACTCCACAGATCTTGATGTCAGGCAGAGGATTAGATAGCAGGACTGGGAGTGGGGATTGAAAGTGGGCCTGGGGCTGGACATGAGGGATGGGTAGGGGCTGGGTTTGAGGCAGGAGTTGAGGCGGGTTCTCAGGCAAGGGTGGAGAAAGTGAATGGGGAACTACTGGGGATTCCTGCTCTGTGGAGGCATTTGAGATTTTATCTGAGGCATCAGCAGCAGGGAAGAAGGACTCATTATGTGGAGTCTGGAGACCCCAGAAGGGCTGGATGGGGGTTTTCTGTAAATGGCCCTCCTCCGAGGTTGTAGGATATGGGCGCTGCTGATACATATGCAGCTCCTTTGATTGGTCTTTGCTGCTCCAGAAAGGAAGGGAGGATGCCAAATCATGCTTATCAGCAATTGTTTGTTTTGGAAAAGAATCCTTTGTTTTCTTCCACATGAGGAAGTCACACCTCTTTTGGACTTGTTTCTCTAGAAGTGCCAGGGCTTCAGGGCTGAGAAGTGAGAGGTTACCAGGCTCTACAAGGTTGGCTACAGGGTCTCCCCTGGAAGAAGCCTCTGAAGAATGGAGGGCCAGAAACTCTTGATGGAAATCACGGGGAGCCAGGGTTGAAGGGAAGTCTTTGGCATGAGTTTGCCCCCAAGGGTGGTCAATGCCTGTGATTGTTGGGACATAAGTAGACAACCCACCAGAGCTCTCTGGGGGTAAGCTCTGTGGAACAGGCTTCCTTGAGATGGAAATCGGTTTAGATTGAGTCACAGTTAAATTGCAGTCTGGTGGTGGTGAAGCAGACCAGGTTGGTGGTGGGTGATGATGAACAAAGGTCTCAGTGGGATTCACCCTCTGGGACAACTCCGGTAAGAGGCTGACATCTTGGGAAAGGGCAGGGTCTGGAGAGAAGATGGTATTTAGAGACACTGTCTCTGTTTGGACAATACGGTCCACTGTATGGGCATGATGTGGTGGGACAGGAGGAAAGGCAAGGGGCTGGGGCAGGAAATGGTCCATTGGGAATTTGGAATCCAAGAGAGGAAAAGGCTCTGGTGGCAAAGAATCACCCGGTGGAGAGGGTGGAATGAAATCAGCCACGGGAATCACTTGGTTAGGTGAGAAGATGGAGGCAGGTGGTGAGGAAGGCTCAGGCAGAGAAGCTGGTATTAGCTCTCCTGGAGGGACTGCTGAGAAGTCAGGGGAGAGAGTGAACGATGAAGAAGCCACAGGAGCTGTGGAAGCCAAGGGAGTAGAATCTTCCAGAGCCTGCAGGAACAGCAGTCGATTGATTTCAGCAGTTGTGCTATTACACACCTCACAGGAGGGGTCTGGACATAACAGTTGACGAAACTGGATGGTATCATGATGCCGGCCAAGGGGGCTGCAGGAGACAGGAGGTAAAAAACTGCAGCCAGGACCAGAACAAGGGGAGGAGGACATGCAGGCCTGACAAGGGAGAGGCCATCTGAAGCCTGATGCCCCCTCACAATGTCCCACCTTTATGACTTCACAGTGTACTCAGTAGCCTTCACCCCAATATCTGCTCCTATGGCTACCCCCTCCCATGGTATGACAGACTGCTGTGAATCCTGCAATTGCATAAAACGTGCTCTAAGAGGCAACAGGATAGAGGGGAAAGACTGGTCACCTTCTTAAAACAGAGATCAGCTTCCGGATCTCCTCCACTTCTCTTCGGTGGTATCTGCCGTCTGGGGAAAGAGGAGAATGGGTTATGTAGTGAAAGTAGAAATATAGGTAATACAGGAGTCCCCTTATGGGACAGCCTTGGGATATTGGACTCTGAAAGCCTCAATAATCAATAGATGAGGGCAAATGGCCAATGATGTAAAGCTGGTTAGTAGTCTTGCTTCATGTATAAAGTACTTTCATGTAAATTATCCATGTGATGATCAGACCCCCTCTGTGAAGCCGAGAGGCCAGTGGTTACTCCTGAGTATCCATGATGTCACAGAGCTTTCACAAAGTCAGGACACAGAAGTTCTCACTCTTGACATCTCACAGGGCCACCTATTGGGCAGCACTCATTGTCCAGATCCATCACTACTTCAAGCTCAGTAATGGTCAGAGCAGGGAATCTGAGAAGGGTTTTGCACTCTGGCTACATTTCCATGAGCCTCTCCTCTGAAGCCTCTGTTTTCTGAGAGGGAATGTACCTAGCAGCTGGCATCCTCAGAGATCATGGAATGGGCCCTCATGGAGAGGAAAGCAAAGATCAGACTTGGGAGAGCTCAGGTGGAAGAGGCAGAACCTTACCTTTCAGAGTCCCACCTTTCCTCCTCCTCTTGGCTCTGCCCTGACGCTAGAAGAAAAATGAAAAGAATGAGGGGGGTTGGGACCCATGTATTACTCTTCTCTCAGAAATGGAAACATTCTTTATCCAAGAATTCTAGGACTTTAATAGAACTTTGTGTTCCTTGCTTTTTTCAGTTTTTAAGGTGATAAAATGTTGTCAATATTTACTTCTTTGAAAAACTCAGGGGAGGATTTTGTCTGGGAGGTCCACACTTGATATTCTTAGTCAGAAGTCCTTTGTTCAATGAGGACATAGAAAATGAAGCCCAACAGTCACATCTGTGCTGCCTCTGGTAGGACCCTGTATCCTAGGTCATAGCTCAGACCCCACTCTCTTCTCTGAGCCTCAGCACTGTTCTCCTGATCAGCCCAGCATGAAGGAAGGCTTGATCGAGTGATGCTGGCCATGGGAATGTGACTCGATATGACTGAGTGTGGGGAAACTTTGTTCTCTTACACAGACCTCATACTCTCAAAATAACCCAATCCAGGACCACAGATTCCCTGTGTTTGGGATTTTATCCAAGAACCACCACCATATAGACTGAGTTAGATAGACTGAGTTTCAAGTAGAAACCTTAGTCCTTTTTTAACTCTTACCCCTGCCAGGCCTCTTTTCCTAGAGGAGTGAATGTCTGTTCTCTTAAGATATCCCATTTTAGCTATTTCTCCAACTCTACCAAACTCCTTTTACAACCTGGGATTAGGGTTCCTGGAATGCTCAGTTGGTTAACTGTCTGCCTTGGGCTCAGGTCAGGATTCCAGGGTCTTGGGATCTAGCCCAACATTGCACTCCTTGCTTAGCTCTCCCTCTGCCCCTTTTCCCCACTTGTGCTCTCTTGCTTTCTCTTAAATAAAATCTCTTTAATAAAAGAATAAAATTTGGAATTAGAAATGGAAATCATAATAATTTGTTTTGAGTGATCCCCCAGGATTCCTTACCTTTTGGGTGGGTTTGGTTTTCGAAGCTGGAAATGGAAACCCCACCAGGTAGCACAGGAACAGAAGGAGCAATCCCAACCCACACAGGAAGGTGAAGTTGGGATCAATCTCCAAGCATGTTGAGCCAAAGCTCAGACATGCTTTAGTATCGCTATTCAGAAATGAGAGAACATTCCAGTTTTTGAACTCCATAGTCTGAATCACAGGACAGCCTATACTGTGCACACGCTGAATATATATCCTCCCCAGGCTTACATCACAGAGCACTGTCACAAAGAGTTTCTGAGGGTGGGGGAGGTGACAATTGAACAAGGTGTGTCCACAGCCCCTCCCCCACCCACTAGCTCAGAAGACCCCTCCACCCCTCCTAGGTCCTTCTGGTCTGCCATCCTATTTTCCTACTCCATTTCATCATTTATGAAACTTATGAAATTTTCTGGTTGTTCCATGTATAATTCATATATTACCTGGATTCCCCTTTACTGTTTGAGACCTTGACTTGGGTCTTACCAGGTCTGTGCCTTGAAAGTCTGCAAGACTACCTGGAATTTTTGCTTGTACCCTGACATTTACACTCAGGATCACATAGGTCTCAGATCCATCTTTCATATAGAAAGTGTTTGCCTGGGACACCTGGGTGGCTCAGTCGATTAGGTCACCACCCTCAGCTGAGGTCATGATCTCAGGGACCTGGGATCAAGCTCCACGTCTGGCTCCTTGCTCCATGGGGAGCCTGCTTCCCCCCACTCCCTCTGCCTGCAGCTTCCCTGCTTGTGGGCTCTCTGTCAAATAAATAAAACCTTTAAAAGAAAATGTGTTTACCTTACATGAACCCAGATAGAGACCTTAAAGTTCTTTCACACTTACTTAGTTTTGTACATGTTGCACAGCACATTTCAGTTTTTGTTTTATTCAGCCTTTAGTATCTTTAGTCAGAGAGGCTGACTCAAGATCAATAATGCATTATTCAATAATCCCAAAACAAATCAATATAATATAAATGTAAATAATTAAACCTTCAAATGGTCTTGGGGGTAAGTCTGTAGCACTTGTATTCCTAAAGTTAGTGAAGTTAAACTGCATAAAAGGTATGGGGACAAGCAAACACACACACACACACACACACACACACACACACACACACACACACACACTTTGACAAAACAATCTGGTATATTTCATATTGAAGAATAAAGTGTTTTCTCCTTTTCAGTCTTTCATAAAATTTTGACCCCAGTTCTTCTTACTCTAACTAAAATACTGTGCTCTGTACATCAATACCCTAATAAGTGTACAAATCCCTTCTCAGTGAGTTGCAGCCCTGTAACAAATGCCATAGACCAGGTGCTTTAACCGACACACATATATTTTTCATAGTTCTGGAGGATGGGAATTCCAAGATCAAGGCACAGCCGATTCAGTGTCTGTTGAGACATACCTCCTGGTTCACAGGCAGGTACATCTTCTCCCTACAACCTAATGTGGCAGAAAAAGTGGGTGAGAGGTTTCTGGAGTTTCTTTTCTAAGGATACTAATGACGTTTATAAGGGCCCCACCCTCATGACATAATCACCTCCCAGTGTCCCCACCTGCTAATACCATCACACTGGGATTAGGGGTTCAACATACGAATTTGGGGAGGAGCACAAACATACAGTCATAAACTCCCCAAAGGCTGAGATAGGGTACAGGCTGCTAAGTAAGCTACTGACCCCCTCCTCTGGTGGCAGGGTGGGACCCAGGAGTGTCACAGTCTTACTGCAGAATGTAGTCTTGAAGAGCCTCACCTGATTGCCCTTGTGGGCCTTGTATATCCTCTCCTAGGAGTGCCTTGCCATGAAAAGGGGTTAAGAAGACCCACCCTATATTATCATCCCAATGTATGTTTGAAAAATCAACTACCTGGACAGTTTTTCCAGGTTCCTTTTTGTCAGGTTCAAATAATCCCAGTATTTCCGTCCACTCTTTCTACATCTACTTTTCTTTTTTTTTAAGATTTTGTTTATTTATTTGTCAGAGACAGAGTACAGGCAGGTAGAGTTGCAGGCAGAGGCAGAGGGAGAAGCAGGTTCCCTGCAGAGCAAGGAGACCAATGGGGGACTCGATCTCAGGACACTGGGATCATGACCTGAGCCGAAGGCAGCTGCTTAACCAACTGAGCCACCCAGGCGTCCCTACATCTTCTTTGCTAAATTCTTTTATATCTTCATGACAGCTGTCCTCTGAACTGCCTCCTAACTTTTCATGTCTTTCATAAACTGGGATGCCCTTTATTTGACACCCCTGACTAGCACTATTAACTTGTAAAAGGATAGGCCAGCCTTCACCCTGGCCGAGCAGAGTCTCCTTTCAGTTCTGCAGGAACAGGTCACCTGCCTGGAAGATCAGACCTGCCAAGAGGCACCACTTCTTCCTCATCCTGACATGAAGTCTCAGCCACATTTTCATTTAATAAGTATTTAATTTTGGAAGCCAAGAGACACAAACACCTGTTAAGTCCTGGTCTCTGTCCTTAAGGACCTCATGGTGCTGTTCTAGGGAAAAGCCCTGTGCAGGCTGAGAGTTACCCAAGGACACAGGACAGGTATCCTGCTGCATTTGTGAATTGCCAGGTGATCTCTGGAACAGAGTAACAAAGTGACAGGTACTGTGGGTCGCAACTGCTCACACACACCATGCTCCCTCAAAAGGCAACTCTGCATGTCTAATCTCTACGATTATCTGATACAAATTAATGATTCTTTGAGAAGATAGTCAAAGAATGGCTTTTCTCTATTAAAAGAGCATATGTTGGCTAGATATCCTTATGTACATTTATGTGCCTGGAGTTAAAACTTTACTTAGAACCTGGCAGAAGTTCCTTCAAAATTTAAAGGAACAAGACCTGAAAGGTATATATGTAATCT
>RCUC01130708.1:0-36739 GCA_003697995.1 Taxidea taxus jeffersonii
TACTGTGGATACAATGAAAGGCATTTTGACTTATTAGTATCTGTCCTAAGTTAGTAATCTTAACACCTCACAGACAGTACAAGAACCTATTAATACTTTAAATCCATTTACCAACCTTTTACCTTTTCACTATTATTGCTGTGTATTTTCAGTTTATATAATTTTAATGTCACAGACATTACTGTCAGTGGTTTAAACATCTATATTCATTTAGATCAATCTTCTTATCTTTCTGGAGTTCTTCCTTCTTTCATGCAATACCGTGTATCCACGCAGGCTAATATTTCTGTTGCTTAAAGAAACTTTTTGGTTATTTCTATGTAGGCCTGTTGGCAATGAAGCCTTTCAGTTTATATTTATTTGAGACGTCTGTACTTTTCATTCCAAAATTCTTTTTGAAAGAAACGTTTTTAAGAGATTTAAAAAATAATCCTCAGGGCAAATCTTTTTACTCATTATAGGATTTTTTTTCTTTCAGGTTGAGTGAGATGTCATTGACATAGAGAACTGTATACATTTAAGATATACAGCATAATGACAACTTACACTGTGAAATAATTATCCAATAAGTGACATCCATTACCTCATACAAATAATTTAAAAAGGTTTTTTTCCTTGTGATAAGAACTTTTAGGACTTACTCTTTTAGAAAATTTCAAATAGGAGTGCCTGGGTGGCTCAGTTGGTTAAGTGTCTTCAACTCAAGTCATGATCACGGGGTCCTGGGATCAAGCCCCACATCAGGCTTCCTGCTCAGCAGGGAGTCTGCTTCTCCTTCTTCCTCTGCCTCTCCACCTGCTTGTGGTCTCTCTCTCTCACTCTCTTTCTCTATCAAATAAATAAAATGTTTAAAAAAAAAGAAATTTTCAAATATATACTATGGCAGTTTTAACTGTAGTTATCCTGTTGTACGTTATATCCCTGGTGCTTATTTATCTCATAATTGCAATTTGTACCTTTTGACCACTTTATCCAATTCCTCACCTGCCTTCTCTCTCCCTCTTCTGGAAAGCAAAAAACTGATCTCTTTTGTTTTTAGATTTTATATATTAGTGAGAATCTTACAATATTTATCTTTCTCTGGTTTATTTCACTTAGCATAATACCATCAAGTTCCTTCCATGTTGTTATGTATAGCAGGACTTCCTTCTTTTTTTTCTGCTGAAATATATATACATATATATTATGGTATATATATACATATATACATATATATACCATAATTTCTTCATCCATTCATTTGTCAGTGGTCACTTAGGTTGTTTCTATGTCTTGGCTACTATAAATAATATTGTTTGTCTTACCCTTGCCCCTTTGAAAGTCACATGACTTTTTTTCATCTAGCTGCTTTTTAAATTTTTCTTTGTCTTTGATTTTCAGCAGTTTCACTCCATTGTGACTAGATGTGGTTTTTCTTGACCTTATGTTGCTTGGAATTTAAAAATCTTTTTGGATCTGTGACCTGATATGTATTTTCTGTTCGTTTTTCTGTGTGTGCTTCAGGTTGGGTCTTTTTAACTGATCCATTTTCTATGTTACTGTGTTCTGTCTAAACGTCAAAACCCAGTCTTTGCTTTCTTTATTTCAGTGATAGTATTTTTCAGTTTTAGAATTTCCATTTGATCTTTCATACTTTCTCTGGTGAAAAATTATTTTTCTTTTCCATTTCTTTCAAGATATTTACAATTGCTTTAAAAATCTTTGTACAATAATCCTCTCGTGCCTGGAAATTTTCTTTGAGCAATAACCAAGGCTTTTTGTAAAGTTATATAGGTTGTAGATAGTTTTCTCTCTGTATAGAGAAGATTCATTTTTCTTCTGGAGAGAAATTAGAATAAAATGATTATCTCAATCCAATAAACTATGGAGATGACCTGAATTTTAGGCTTGTCAGATTCCAATTTGCTTTTATTACTAGATGATAGGCTTACTGGGTTCTCAACTATCAACTGAAAGCCTGGATTTAATCAGCCATGTCTTCCGTGGTAGATCCCGGACTGAAATTCTTGTCTCTCTAGCCTATCAGACTGTGAAATCTATGGCATAGCAAGTTTCTGAATTTTGCCCTCACACAGTTTCGTATTTGGCAAATGCTCAAGAGCAAAACTCACCTGGTGATTGGATTGACTTTTCTAAGGTCCCTTGATAGGTGTAGATCCCTTCCTGCAGCCTTAGCTCCTTTAGTATTCCACATGCCATTTTTCTTCTCCCTAGCCCACCACATTCTTTTCACTCCTTTCAATAATCTCCATACTACCTGCACTGACTTCAAAGCCTCTCTATTACTCCTTTCCTACTCAATGTTCCCCAGTTCCTACTGCCTAGTTACTAGCATCCCTGTGACCACAGACCAACCCATTTTCTCTCATTAACCCCTAGAGGAATTGGTCCTTCCAATTCTTTACATGTAGCCCCATTTCCTTCCGTCTTTCCAAGTCTCTTTGGCATTTCTTTAAATCCCAGTCTTTCCCAGCAGATAATGAGGGGGTTATTTAGCATCAGTACCCCACAAAGTCCTATGAAGTAGCTAGCATGGTCTGATACGTAGTAGTTGCTCAACAAATATCTGTTATTTGGACAAGTCAATGAATGACAGACAGTGTAAGTTTCTAGGCCTGGGGAACACTTTAGTTCCAATATTTCTCAAAGATGAGCAGAAATCAATAAAAAAGAATGTTACGGAAGGCAGCGGAGAGGAAAAAAATTTTCTGTCTTTGCCTTTTCTTGAGTATTAAGCTCTTGGAGTGGTAATTATTTTCACTTTATTATATCCCATAATATATCTTGATATAAGAATGAATATAAAATCGTGTTTCAATGTTTGCCTGTTCCTTGTGTCTTGATTAAACATAAAAAATTTGTATAAATAGGTAAGTCAGAGACTTAACTTCTTTTGAATAATTTTTTTTCTTTTGCTGATCATATCTGCAGGTGTTCAGTGTTCCAAGTAAACATATCAAATAGTGTAAGAATGTTATATTTGCATAACTGAAACTCATGCTTTTTGATTTGCATATGACTATCGGCCTTCCACAGAATTCCCAACCAGTCAGATTTGCCTACGACAAAGAAAAACTGGCTGACAGTGTTAAGACTCCCTTCTTTATCCAACATTTAAACAGTTTAGTATTAAAACTGTTAATGTGTGTTCAGAGTACCTATCAAAATGATTTAAGGGGATACACACAAAAGCAGAGGCAAGGCCGACTCCACATCAGTGGTATCTGGAATATGTCAGATACCAAAAGAATTAAGAAATAGTATTTCCAGTTTCCCATGCTGATGACTATTCGTCCTTGGTTTCCTGAGAGGATGGTGAGGTAAGTCAGGCAGGAAATTGTTAATATGACCATTCCAAACACAACTGCACTATGTTGTTTCAAAGTGACCTCTCTCCCTCTCTCTCTCCTTCTCTCTTACTTTCTTTCTGTGGTAACCATAACAACCAGGTCCTTTCAGAGAGGTCAATTACTAAAAACAGTATGATCCATACATCATATAATATGATCATCTATAAAGTATACTTTGGACAATGCTCATTTTTTACAGAAACTGGTTTAAGGCTATGGAAATTTCTAAAATTGGAGGTTAAAATAAAAGAAGAAAAATATATAGGTGTTTCTAAAAAGTCAAATGGAGATGACACATTAGAACATAAGCAGCCAGTTCTAATTTTGAACCTGTTGTTCATAACCATCAGTTCTAATTTTGAACCTGTTGTTCATAACCATCAGGGTTTGGTGCATAGTTTATCCTCAAACAATACTATGATGATGGCTAATTTTGGAAAAAATACTTTAAATGTTCTTAAGAGTATTTATTGAAACTAACAAGAAAAGAGACTTCTTTGTGCCTCTAACAATATGTGCTATGTGCCTTCAAGAATATTTGACAGGAAAGTTGATAGGTGGAATTGCCATCAGGAGGCCAGTCCTGCCACTCACCAGCTAAATAACTTTGGGAAATCCTTTAACATCTCTGAGCCTCAGAATTTCATTTTTTGAAATGAAGATTATAAGACCTACTTCAAAGGTTGACTCTCAAGGTCAAAGATATATATACTACATGTGAACACCAACAGTAAAATCCCTGTAAGATGAAACACAGGGTAATAACTAAAAGTCAATATTTGGGGGTAGACTGGCCCAGGTTAAAATCTGTAGTAGCTGTTAACTGCTGCCAAATTACTTAATTGGTGAAATCTTCAGTTTCTTACCTACAAAATGAAAATGAGTAAATCTCAGCTCTTAAGAGATTATCTCACATGTGAAATTCTAGGCAAGATATTTTATTACTAATATTATACAAGCATGATCCTTATGCACCATATAGTCCATGTAAGCATAATATGCATATAATACTGATGGCAATGCAGTGACCATCATTACTATATTAAAACTACCACTTGCATTATATAAAAATGGTAGCTTTGAGTTACACAGTCTGGGAATAAGGCCCTGGAGAATGTTAAATATCCAAAGGGTTTGGCATGGCTATGACTTATTAGAGGAGGGAAGTAAAGGTAAGAGATTTATTTTACAAAATTTTAAAAATCTATTACTTTTGGGGTGCCTGGGTGGCTCAGTGGGTTAAAGCCTCTGCCTTCGGCTCAGGTCATGATCTCGGGGTCCTGGGATTGAGCCCCGCATTGGGCTCTCTGCTTGGCAGGGAGCCTGCTTCCTCTTCTCTCTCTGCCTCCCTTTCTGCCTACTTGTGATCTCTCTCTGTCAAATAAATAAATAAAATCTTTAAAAAAAATCTATCACTTCTAAGCCATTGGTTTAAATGAATTAAATACATTGATTATAATGTAGAATTGGATCTTGGTCTGTGTTAGTAGTAATACCAAAGGAATTTTACTCCATTCTCCCTTTTTAACTATATTAAATAAAGAAATTAATGCATACCTATTATTTTAAAACATTTTGGTTTTCAAAGATAATATTGCATGGCCTTTGCTTAGGTCAAAGTAAATATTAAAAATAACTAGGACACAGTATCTTACTTTAAAGTGGGATTTTGCAGAAATTTTTCAGGGATCAAACTGAGATGAAATAAGCTGAACCCAACTTAATCTAATTGAAAAACATTAGTCTCTAATTTTCCTAAAGTTACATTTACCTTTTGTGAACTGATCACTGCTTCTCTGAGACCAGGCATCAGGGAGGATAAGACTGAAAAAGGATCAGATCACTGACTCTCATCCTAGTTATTCATCATTATATAGAAAACAAAACCCTTTATGTTGCTCCCAGTAATTGTAACTAACAAAAATCACAAGCAGCTCTGAGCTTCAGATTAGCACCAGTATCTCTGAACAAAGGCCTCACTAATGTCAAGAGAAGAATAAATATCCCTCTAGATCATTTGTCCTACTCAGGAAAACTCTTAAAACCCTTTTATTTGGAAGCCCTTTCCTCTAGATGAGATTGAAGTTTGATACTTCCAAGCCTCTGAGATTGGATAGAAGGCTAAGACAGGTTCAGATGCAGATAACTTGGAGTAAGAATTGCATGCCTGAAGGTTCCTATTTTGAGTGTATGTGTATGAAAGGGATAGCAACGTCCCTGTTGAAGGAGATGGGGTCTAAGCTAGAAGACTTAAAAAGAGCACTGCCATCTTGTCTTCTCCATTAGCGGAGTAAGAGTGACCATTGAGCAAGCACATAAAGATATCACTAAGCCGAGGTTGTAAACAATGCATGTGTAATGCACACGTCTTCACAGTGGTTTCATTTTCTCAGTGGCACTCAAAATTCCAGTAATAGGAGGGATAAAAATCATAAAGGTTATTTCAAGTCTGGGTCTTGCAGAATAGTAGGCCAAAGGGCAGGGGAACAGAGAGATTAAAGCTGATGGCAAGAGAGGGGTTGAAGCGAGGCATCTTGAATGTATACTGCTTAGAGAGGGTAGTAATATTTAGAGGTATCTGAAGTTTGGAGAGAAAAAAGAAGAAAAGATTAAGGGGCACAGGTCCAGAGTGCATCCCACATTATTGTACTGTTTTTTCTCAACAATGTGTGGCATTCTGCTCTACAATTATTTCATGTAAGGCAGCTTGGCTCTCTCTCCCCAGCGAACACCAAGAATCAATTCCCTCAATTAATTTACAGAGTATTGACCAGATAAGCCAAGTAATTTTCAATAAGTATGCAGTACTTGTAATGCACTTGAAAGAATTACTTCAGTTAACATTCAGTCTCACCTGTCAACGTTGAAACATAATTATAGTGCTCACACAATTCAGTAACAATTTTGTACAAAAAATAAATAAAAGACTCAATATGCATGAAACTTGTTAAGAGGGAAACCATTTTTAGCAGAGCAAGATGCTCATTCATTCTTTGCAGTGATGGAGCAGCTTACAAAATTTCAGCACCAGCAGTGATGCGACACAGAGGCTCTACCGTGGTCTCCATGTTGAAAGTTATTTCTATTTTATGGGATTTCTCCTGGAGAAATCAGATCTCACTGTTTCATAAAAGCAAAATGAAACTGTGCAAAGTTTCTGAGTTTTTCGGTGACAGAGATTCACTCAGGATACCTTAAATCAAATGCATGATTGTTGTGACAGTACAAGCTCGCTAGGCATCGGGCATTATAGAAATGAGTTGTGGAGTTTGACTCTGTGGGGACTGGCTTATGGGGCAGGAGCAGAAAGGCGATCGGTCACCATCACGGCACGTGTGACCCAGTGATGCCATTGTGCCACACCAGCAGAGGGCCATCAGCTCCCGATTTTCAACTGCCGCCAACCGCCTCACACTCTGTTCTGTGTAGTTTTCTGCTTTTTGTTCACAGCTTCGATTGCCTCCTGGGCTCTGCCCACAGGGCGTATTGCCTGCTTTTCTCCTATGTATCTGCTACTTCCTCTCTAACTCACACTCTGACTCTTTCTCTCTCAATCGACTTATATCTCTGATTCCTCATGCAGATTTTGCCAAGAAATTGGTCTGATTGATTCCTAGATCACTGCTGCCCATATTAGTCAGAACTTGCCCCACAGGCTCCTTTGAGATTCTAGCCCATCTAGAGGTTGGCTGTTGTTGTATCCATCGTGAGCACACACGCATGAACACATGAACACACACCCCACCATGAACATGCACACAAACGCGTACCAGGGCCAGTGAGCAGGGTGGCAAAATTTATGCATATCGCCATCATGGCTCTTATAAATAAGACTCCTTGGAGGAGGGGATACGGTGAAACTCCACACAGAGTGGGAGCTATGGATGTAGCAGGTGTTTTTAGGGTTGGTACTAAAGGTAGATCACAGAGTGACAAATGAATGTACAGTTTTGTCCAGAGTCCTATAACTCTGGACCAAGGCAATTGGCCCAACTCCAGTGGAAGCAAAGAGAAGTCAAGGGAACTAAAGGAAGACTAGGGAAGGGGCCATATGAAAAAGTGTCTTCCCTTTTTGAGGAAGCTCCACACTGTCTTCCAGAAGGGCTGTCCTAGTCTGCATTCCCACAGAAGTGCACAAGGGTTCCTTTTTCTCCACATTCTTGCCAACACTTGTTGTTTCTTGGGTTTTTGATTTTAGCCATTCTGAGAGGTGTCAGGTGATACCTCATTATGTTAACTTACTGGAATTAAAATTGGAAAAATGTTTTCAGCGCCTTAACATCTAGACATACAAGTTGAAGTTTGATTATGAAGTACACTAACTGGCATTAAAAGATGTTGAGCAGTAAGTTGATAAAGGCAGAATTTAAGAGAGGCCATCTGGACAGTGGCACAAAGGATGGAGAAGAGAAAGAGACGCTGAAGAAGAGGAAGTAATTTGTGATTATGATTACAAAATAATCATAACAATATACTACTACTTAGTACCTATTTCTTGAGTGCATACTACATGCCAGCACATACATATTCTGAAAATATAAAGGCTGATAACGTGGCATGGTCCCTGCCATCATGGGGCTTACATTCTGGTGGAAGACACAGAAAGGCAACAAGGCAATTACAGTAGGAACTATAAAGGCTATCACAGGAAAAGTGTAGCATGTTGGGATAGCACATAAGAGGAGTATGAAACCCTGCCCAGAAGTTCAAGGAAGATATCCTAAAGGGGAATATTATTAAAATTGAGACCTGTGAGCTACATAGAAATGATCCAAGGAAAGAATGAGTTTGAGGGGGAAAGGGTGGGACATTCAGTTCCAGCAGAAAGAATAATTTGCCAAACAAAAAAAGAACAGTATGAAGCAGTTCTGCTTTTGCAGGTTTATTTACTTATTTTATAGAGAGAGAGCATGAGCAAGAGGGACAGAGGGAGAGAGAGAATCCCAAGCAGACTGAGCATGGAACCCCACACAGGGCTTGATCTTAAGATGCTGAGCTCAGGACCTGAGTCGAAACTAAGAGTCATGTTTAACCAAGTGTGCCACCCAGGTGCCCCTTAGTTTTGTTTTAAACACCCAGTGTTCAGCACTGTGCTGGGAGCTGGAGATAGGACACTGACTGATAGACATGGCCCACCCTTGTGGAGAATGACAGCACAGTGGGGGAGGTCAGGAGAGCAGTGATAATAAGTACAGGAAATACTCTGAATGAGAGAGGACTGAGGTGTTGATGGCTCACTGGAGGGGACACTAACAGTCTTGACGGTCATGGCGGTAGAAGTTTAGTGGCATTCTTACATATAACTAGAGGTCAGCCAAGGAAAGAGCAGAGAAAAGATTTTTGTTCCAGGCAGCAGGAAGACCAGGTGTGTGTGTCCAGGGGCAAGAGTGAGTACAAAACTATTGAGAAGTTGTAAAGCCGAAGAAAAAAAGCCTCTCTCCATGCTCCCCCAAGAAGGAAAACCACATTTATACACTACTTAATTGGATACTTGAGAATAAAGAGCTTTGTTTTGTTTTAAACATGAGATTTTCTTCTTTTGAGCATTAGCTTGGTAGATTAACTTCAGTCATGGACTACTGAGTCAATTTCTGTGGAATTTTTTTTAACTTACAAAATGTGCATAGTAGGGATGCCTGGGTGGCTCAGTTGGTTAAGTGGCTGCCTTCGGCTCAGGTCATGATCCCAGCATCCTGGAATCGAGTCCCACATTGGGCTCCTTGCTTGGCAGGGAGCCTGCTTCTCCCTCTGCCTCTGCCTGCCTCTCTGTCTGCCTGTGCTCGCTCTCTCTCTCTCTCTCTAACAAATAAATAATAAAATCTTTAAAAATATGTGCATAAAAAAATGTGCATAGTAAAGAATGTCACACATGTTTCCAAATTGTACTTAGATCGATCGATCAGTCTATCTCTCTATTTATAGAGCTCTTTCATTTTCTTTGGGGCTTCTAGTCATACAAATAACTATCATTTGATTATTTCAATCCCATCTAATAAAATCTACTTTCACCTTCTATTTTTCTAAAAATTGTCTTTAAAAATTGCTATCTTAAAAGTGACAATTTCCTTGTTTAAAAAAATTAACAAGGATATTTTTAAAAATATATTGCATGAAGTTTAAACCCTAATAATAGGACAAAATTGGTTGAATTATTTTAATCCATACACATTTACATAATATTTGGTAACTTGCAGGCAAGATTCCTTCATGTTTATTAGTCACCCTCAGAGTCATCTGAAAGAAAGGTTAGGATTGTTATTCTCCAATGATTGAATAACCTGATGGGGTGTAATAAAGTTGGTGATTTTTTTTTTCCATCTTATAAGAGAGTCTGCCCTAAAATTGGGCCTGGAATAAAGAATCTCTGACTTTCTGGTTGTTAACATTGAGTCAACAACTAAAAGGTATAAGGTGTTAGTTAGGATTTTATGACTTTATTGAAGCTGACATCTATAGTCAGATACATGAAGTAATTTTTTAAGATAAATTAGATTTAATTGTCTTACATGCAGCCTTGTAAAGACATCAAAATTTGCCAGCCCACATATTTTTTTTTAAGCAGACTTTTCAAATAGCCAATTCCCCAGCACAGTCTGTTCCCTCTCCTCTAGCCAAAAGCCACATCAAATCTGGCTCTCCCTGGAGGTCCAGGGAGGACAGAGGCAGGCAGGTCTCTGCTTCAGGGAGCTTGATCTGTGACGGTCTTCTTCCCACACCAGAAACACGTTACTGAAACACGTCAGCCTACTCACACACTTCAGTTTATGTCAGGCTTGTGACACAGGCCACAGTCTGGTCCATTCCGGGGGGCAGGATCGAAAGGACCTATTCAAACTTACAATAGGGTAGAGCTGGTACTTCCCTTCAGAAAATAAAAAAAAGAAAAAGAAAAAGAACAAACTTTTGGATTGTCACCAGAATCCAAATAGTCAGGTCTAGGAGTCCTGAATTAGATGTTTCGTATCCTTCCCAAGTTGGACCAAGAATTCAAGGCTAACTGGGTCTCCAAGGCTGGTGGTTGTAACAAATACGCTGAGTAATTCACCTTCCACTAATAACACTTGGTGAGAATATTTTTTCCTTCCTCTCTCTCCTCCATATCCCTTGTCAAGGCTGCTGATGAATATGGACCTATTACTGGAGATCTGCGACCCCTCCCTGAGGAGCCCTGGGGTCTGTGCTGTCCCTGAAGTGGGCTCGTCATTCTTCCTGATGAATAGCAGCACACATTTTTAGAGCCACTTGAATTCCCCTCCCACCGGCCCTGTGTGGAAACATTCTGGACATCCCAGAATATCACTATGTAGTCAAGGCTGTGTCAGCAGATGCAGCAATACCATCCATAGGAACAGCTGGGTATGTGTGTTCTTTGACCCAAGGTGGCAAGGGGTGGGATGGGAGTGGATTCCCACAGCTGTCCCTGTCTCTCACCTATAGGCTTCTGCTCTTCCTCCCCCAACCCCTGCTTATTTTGGAAAGTTTCAAACATACAGAGTGAAAAAAGCATAATACAGTAACACTCCTAGACCTTCTCCTAGATTCACCAATTAACATTTTTGTCACATTTGCTCAATCTCTCTCTCCTCTTTCTGTAATAAACATACATTTCCCATTCAATTATTAATTCATGTATTGGCCAAAGCATCTGAGAGCCAATTATAGGCCTTGTAACATTTTAGCCCCAATAGTTGCATGTATATCTGTAAAACAAACAAACAAAAAAGGACAATGCCATGTAAACATAATACGATTATCACAGGAAATTTGATGTTCATACCCTACAACTATCTAATGCACAGTTCTAATCCTGATTGTACCAACTGCTCCCCCTAAGGAACTTTGCAGGGTTTTTTTTCCCTTCGTACAGTCCGGCGTCCAGTTAAGAGCCTGCCTTGCATTTCATTGTTGTGCCGTCTCAGTCTCCTTTTTATCTAGAGCAGCTCCCCAGCCTTTTAGAGTTTTCGAAGATCGCAGACCAGTTGTTTTGCAATTGCTCTTCTGTTTTCATTTGTCAGATGGTTTCCTCGTGTCACTTTCAGGGCACACACGTCTGGCTGGGATACTAGACCCGCGATGCCGCGTCCTTGTCAGCGTGTCCCTCAGTAAGCTCATACTTCCAAAGTCACTGGCTTCTTTCCTTCTTCTGTGTGCTTATGTTACTGCTTGGATGTGTAGTTGGGTTCATTTGTGTTTGCATTAAATTTTGAAGCCCCGTCTTTTTCTTAACCTTATTACTTAATGTATAAAACATTAACATGGCTCCAAAATGAAAACTGGAAGATGTTATGATTAGTGCAGTCCTACCCCGTTTTCTATAGCTTCCACTCTTTTCCTTACAGATTTCCTATATATAATAGATTTCTTTTGACACATAACAGGTTTCATTATTCTTCTTGCACAAGCACACACACACACTCATGTGTGTATATTACATATTCTATTTCGTGCCTTACTTTATTCAGTAAACCATGCGTTCTAAAACTCACTCCATAGAAGTTAATGTAGACCATCATCCCTGTTTTTAACCACAACGTAATAGTCCACAATGTGCCCATATCCTAATCTATCCGACTATCTCCAGTGTATGGGCATTCTGGTTGTTTTTAATACTTAGCTCCTATAAACATGCAATGACTAATCTTATGCATATTTTTTCTGTTTGGTTGTAGGTATACCTGTAGGTATAGGGAAAATGCTAGATGTGGGATTGCTTGTTTGAAGAATAAGTTTCCTTAAGGCTTTTTTCCCCTCCAGAGTCATGGAATTTTGCATTCCCACCAGCCATGAGTGAGGGCATTGTCTCTGTATTGTTAAGCTTGTCAACTGGAGAGGTGAAAAATGGTTTCTCAATTTAAATTGTATTTATCTTATTGTAAGTGAAGTTGAACATTTTTCTTATGTTTATGAGCTCTTTGCATATGTGGTTCATGTCTGCTCCTGTCGCATGCCCATTTTTCTAATATATATAAATATGTATCACTATATCCTTACATATAAAGATACATTGATTTATTGAACTCTCTATGTATTTGTTCTTTTTCTCTTTCACTTTTTAAAATTTTTTAAAAAGATTTTATTTATTTATTGGACAATGAGAGAGCAGGAGAGCACAAGAAGGGCGAACGGCCGAGGGAGAGGGAGAAGCAGACTCATGGCTGAGCAGGGAGCCCAGCTTGGGACTCCATCCCAGGATCCTGGGATCGTGACCTGAGCTGAAGGCAGATGCTTAACTGGCTGAGCCACCCAGACACTCCTCTCCTCCACTTTTTTTTTTTTTTAAGATTTTATTTATTTATTTGAGATCACAAGCAGGCAGAGAGGCAAGCAGAGAGAGAGAGGAGGAAGCAGGCTCCCTTACGAGCAGAGAGACCGATGCGGGGCTCGATCCCAGGACCCCGGAATCATGACCTGAGCGGAAGGCAGAGGCTTCAACCCACTGAGCCACCCAGGCACCCCTCTCCTCCACTTTTTAGAATTCTATTCCATATTAAGGGAAATAGGTTTTTATCTAAACTATATGATGCAGATATTGTCTACTGATTTGCATTTATCCTTGATATTGCTTATGGCATTGTTGTGTCATGGGAAAGGATTTTTAATGTAGTCCGAAAGTATCAATTGTTTCTCTTATTGAATTTGCATTTGAATTCATAGAAAGTTTTCCCTCCACTCAGGTCAAAAAGGAATTTACCTGTGTTTTCTTCTAGTCCTTGTGTGGTTTCACTTTATTTTGACATTTAGTTTACAGTTTATTCTTGTGTGGGTGAGGTATGGCATTTTTCCAACTGGCTATCCAGTTGTTCAAGTCATTTGTTCAGAATTCTGTTTCCCAGTATTTGAAGATGCCACCTTCATCATATACTACATTTCCATTTGCCATATCTTTCTGGATTTTCTTTTCTGATCTGTGGTTCTCACTAAGCAACCAGCAGCAAGTACCATGGTGTTTTAGTTCTAGAGATTTCTTTTTTTTTTTTTTTTAAGATTTTATTTATTTATTTGAGAGAGAGAGAGCACAAGCAGGGAGAGAGGCAGAGGGAGAGGCACACTCCCCTCTGAGCAGGGAGCCAGATTTGGGACTCCACCCCAGGACCCACGGATCATGACCTGAGCTGAAGGCAGACGATTAATGACTGAGCCACCCAGGCATCCCAATTCTGGAGATTTATCTTAAAATTTCTAAGGGACCAGTCCCTCCTTTATTTCTCTTATCTTTCTCTTATCTCATCTCAAATTCTTCATTAAGCCCTTCCTGATAACCCCAGAAACCAAGTTCAGAATCAACTTGTTAGTTCCAGGGGAGGTAGGCGAGTGGGGATTACTAGTTATATTGAGGTGGCATTACATTATACATTAATCCATGGAGAAGTCATAGTTTTATGATATTTATTCACCTCTTTCAAGAAAAGGGAATATCTTTCTACTTGTTCAAGTATATTTTTGTGTCACTGAGGAGGACTTGCACATATCTTAAGTTTATTCCTATATATTTTATCTTTCATGTCTATGCATGATTTTGTGTTTTCCCCCTTTCAAATTTTAACACTAATCTCTATGAGGGACACAACATAAAATGACACTGAAAAATTCTATCAGGCAATATAACTGATAAACATCAGGAGATTTTTAGATGCTGGGTCTATTAATAATGCTAGATATTCTTTGTGACAATAATAAATATTAATAGGCATTTAAAATGCAACCTTGCCTTTGCACTTGTATCAACATAAATGCTTTGAGCAACAAAAGATAAACTTAATATCTCTTACAAAGGGAGAACCCCAAACATTAGAATATTATCAAAGCAAGCATGTAAGTAAAAGGAAGCAGATAAGAGGTTCAGGAAAGATCATTGCAAAGATGTGTGCCGAATGCAGACATAGCAATTTACTGTGTAGCAAATGTGCGTCTTAGACAAAATATTCCCATTGGTTTCTGTAACTCTATATCAATCTAGATTTTTTTGAAACTCCCTAATTAGTTTTCTCTACCTTCGATAATCACCTCTGTCAGTTCTTAATCAAGATCTGCTCTATCTAAAGCTTCTTCTTTGAGGGTTCATCTACTATCATAACTTAATTTCTTATCCAGATAAAATAAAACCCCTATCATTAGACCTTACCCAAGTAATAATTTTTTCCTCTGCACTTGACTGTGTGGTCGGTATCAATGGCACTTGCTCATTTCCACTGATTTGCTCCACAGCCATATTAAACTCAGCTTATCCAAAACCAGAACCAAATTGAAATCCCAGTTTCTGTCTTTGGCAACATCACACTCCCTGTTTTTTATTCCACTGTTCCTTAGTCATTTACAATTGGTCAACAAGTTCTGTGACTTTTCCTTAGACTATTTCTCACACCTGTTATGTCAAGTTCATTCTTACAGTCATTGCCACAGTCTGCTGAAAGGGCCACCGACAGAGCCCACAGTCCCTTGCAATCCACTCAGGACTCTGTAGGATGTTTTGTGTTTTCAGGAAAAAGAGCTATGAAACTATCTTTGCACATTAAGTACATTTTGAATGGAAAATTCTAATTTTAAAAAATACATTAATGGGATCGGGAGGGAGACAAACCAAAAGAGACTCTTAATGTCATAAAACAAACTGAGGGGGGTAGGGGGGAGGGGGGTTGGGAGAGGGTGGTGGGGTTACATTATATGTTTAAATAAAAATTTTAGAAAATACATTAAAAAATAATTTCAGTCCTTTTACATATGCTGAAGGACATGCCAATTTGAGCATGCCAATTTAACTAATGTTCATGTAATGGGACGCATTCAAGTTGACATTTTTCACATCACTAATCTGTTATATGTTACATTTGTTAAATTGTATTTTTAAAAATATTATATGCTGACCTAGGCCCTGTCATCTCTCGCCTGGAGCTCTGCAATGTCATACTCACTCTCTTTCCTGCCTCCCATCTCTCGATTCAATACTCTTTCCTGCATAAGGCATGGAGTCCATTCCATAGAAACATTCTGTGCTCCCCAGTGTTTCCAACAGAAAGGTTTTATCCAATTAAGGAGTCATCTGCTTGATCATTCACCTATTTCTTTTGCCCAAGGCAAATTGTCTCCCTGTCCCCTCTAACCTTTATCTGACACATCTTTAAATGTTTTTGTTCATTGTGTACTTAGCCTTAATACCATCCCACTTAAAACTACATTCAACTAAATCTTATTTTTCCTTCAAGGCTTTATTCAAATTATTCTTCAGTGAGCCTTTTCTGACCACTCCAGGCGGCACCATCTTCTCCTTAAGCCTGTAGTAGTGGTTCTTAATCAGATATACTCACCAGAATCCTCCAGTTTGCATTAAAATTGTTAAAAGTACAAACGCCTGGGCCCTCTGCCTGGAGATTTTGGTTCCATAGGTCTGGGGTGCGTAATCCGGGAAACTCGTTTTTTAAAGCTCCACCAGGACTCAGAGCTGGCTGCATAATTTGTGGGGTCCTACGCAAAACAAATGCAGGACTTCTTTCTCAAAAAGCAGAGGAGAAAAATCTTTCTTCTTTCCTTCCATGATCTCAGAACTTGTCCTGATATTTTTTTACCTACAGTATAATGTTGTTATTTTAAAGAGAGTAATATTTTGAGTTGTTAAAATGCATTTTAGTGTTCATCTTTATATTGGACAGTGCTGGCTTTAAAGGCAAATGTAAGAGTATTTAAGTGATCTTGAGATCAGTGAGATTACACAATTCATACACCATAGTTCCCGCATGCATGTAGGTCATTTCTTATCAGAACAGTGGAAAACCTCACAAATTGACTGAACTGTTTTTATTTCCATCCCTGATAACACTCACACTCTACCAACACTCTCCACCTTCCAATTACTGAGGAGGAAAGAAAGACTGAAGGAAACACACCTATGAGCAGCTTTCCCTTTCTTTTTCCTTTTCTGTCATTATTTTTAGAATAAAGTGTTTCGCGAATGCAGGGAAGTAACACAAGTAAGAGAGGAAAGGTTATGATTCCTTGGCCGCCATGACCTTCCTTCTGCACTGAAGAGGAGTGTGAGGATAAACAAAAGCGTGGTCTCTTGGGGCCGTCTGGACACCCACCACACCCACCTCAATCATGGTGTAAGGGCAAATGCAAACTTAAAAATAGGAGGCTTAACTTCTGTTGAAAATATGGAAAGCCCCCCCACACACACACTTTTCTTAGAGAATTTACTTTGGAAATCTTGTAATTGCAAGTTCTTTCTGACTCTTTGAAACATATGTAAATCTTGAAAAACTAAGTAAGTCTTTTGCTAGCTTGAGGACCCAGGAATGTCTTTCTCAAAGACCTGGGAACCATCATTTGAAATGCGATCAAAGAAGGTAGTACCCATATCTCCAACTTCTGTGGGAGGGTAGGAGCCAAGCTTTACTCAAAAACTACCTCCTGTGGAAAGGTATGAAAAGTTTATTTTTCCTTTGGATAGAGCCATTTAGCTAGCACAGATGTTTAGCCCAATTTCCAGGTGCATTTGAGATGACTTTTGTGTGACAAATGGTACTGTCAAGTCCTCTTACTTGAGGACTAGTTATTGTTTCTCTTGAGAATATGTGTGATGATGGGTTATCTCTGCTTCGCTGTGTAAAAGAGTAAAATTTCTTTCTGTCTTCACTGTCTCTTTAGTGGATGCCTGTGATGCAGATCACATTTGGGTTGAAGTCTAGTCAATAATGAAAATGATGTTCTCCTCATCTACTTTTGTGGAAAGGTTTTTTGGGTTAGAAGGAGATTTTGTTTAAATATATGTCCCCAGTAATATGTTGAGTCTTCTGAACTCCCAGGAACTCCAGAATTCTGTGCTCTGGGGGCACCATGAACACCATAGGCAAAAGGGGAGGTAAGGGATGACAGCAGTCATGCCCACGCTCTCTTGCTCCATAGGACTTAATTTATAAAACACAGGTTTAAAGATGAAATTATTAAGAATTCCAAGATGGCATCAGCAAAGCACTAAACCAAAGCCAGTGGGGGGAGCTTCTAAATGCAGGGTCCTGTGTGTCTCGAAAGGCTGTATGTCCACGAAGCCTGCTCTGGTGATTCTTATATGGACCCCTGATTAATAGTCACTGGCTTCCAGCAAATACTGTCCAAGCCATTGCCTCTCAGCTCGACTAAAAGACCTTAAACAATGAGAATGCCAGTTCTTTTTCTACATGCTTATTATTTTTTAAATTCTATTTCATATAATATAAAATTCCATTACCAACAGGTTCGAAGAAAATGACAAAATCCCTCCACTGAATTTTATTATATCTGCCTTTACTCCAGAGAAGTGGATTATTGGCCAAGTCTTAGAAACATTTTATTTCCAAATAATTTGCCAAGTAAATAACCTCTTCCTTTACCTGGTCCAGAGTTTCTATAACCAGAAGTAAGGGACTGTAGTCTTTCAATAAACTTAAGTCAGGAATAACTGGTATCAAGCCCAGCTATTTTATTCCTTAGTGCAGGGCATGGAGCCTATCTCAGGGTTTGAAGCAAACATTTGTATATACATGACAGGAGTAGATTAGAAGCATATTGGAAATGTAGGCAGTATGAACAGCAAGAATACAACAGAGGGAGGAAACAAAGGAGAAAGATTTTAAAGGGGTTGAATTATAGAATCAACCATCTCAGGGCAAAAGGTCTTCCACAGCATCCATCCATCCCACACGGAATTTTATGGCAATAATGCCAAATCTCCCAGGAAATGTTAAAATAGCTCTAGAACTTTCTGTTGACCAAGGTATGGAATTATATAATCCACTGTCAAAGATTTTTATATTTCATACTTAGAAAGCCTGTGGCTTAAATAATTTAATTTTCTATTTCTCTGTGGCCTTCTATAAACAGGAATTTACTTTAATCATGTTCATTAAAATTAAATTTGACCTGTCTCTCAAAATCCAGCTCTACCAAAGGAAGTATAATATCCTTTTCCAATAATCACTATAATTATAATCTTTAGGTCAAAATATCCAGGGGAGGTCACTACATCTAAGGGGGGAACTCTATCATTATCTAATTAATTCCCAGTAATCGGTGCTTAGTGTAAAGTCCCAAATAATAGCAGTGTGTGAGAGCTGCAGATGACTGAGGTCTGGTTTCTTACACACCTGGTGGGTTTTCCTCTCGGTTTTTACCTTCTGCACTTTCTGCACATTTCTTTGTGTTGCTTTTACCCAAACGCTACTTTTTTTCTCCCATAAATGTGGTCTGTTGAATTGTCTAATACTTGCCTCATGCTGTTACATTTGGCTTTCTAGGAAAACCAGGTTTTCTAAAGAGGATAAAAAGCCCATCCTCATCAGGGCCCTTGCAGTTGCAAGGCTGTTGTGACTCTGAGGCTCTATCAGTGCTCTCATTTCCATTCACTTATTTAGTGGACTCATTCCATTTGAGGATCAAACTGGCACACTTTCGAACTCATTTGACATCTGAGACCCTGCAACCCAGCAACCCTGTCTGCTGGCCTTCCCAGTTTAGCTGCAGAGCCCTGGAGAGCTCCAGCAAGATTATCATCTTTATATTTAGTATCAGAAAGTGCATATTTAAGTGACAGACTTCATAAATTCAAGGGAAGACAGCCCATGCAGAACATGATACCTCTAAGGTCTGGCCTGTTGTTCAAATTGTCTTTTCTTCTCTCAATTCTAGTTGGCCTAGGTCTGATCCTAAAAGTGTTAATACTTCTTATAGGATGGTAGTTGGGCCAGTATTCCTCCACCTAATTTTAAGCTATAAGCAAAAAAAAAAAAAAAAAAAAAAGAAGAAGATAAAAGAAAGAAAGAAAGAAAAAGCAATTGTAAGAAAAGGAAATGTCACAGTTTAAATCCAAGCTGTAAGTTTTCAGTATTTTCTCCAGCACTTGGATAGTGCCTGGCGCATAATAGGTACTCAAGAAATAAAAATTTGTTGAATAGACGAATTGTTGAATCTTGGTTTTCTTCTCTAATTTATCCCACAGTCCATGTGTTTTTTCCACTAGTAAATTCTCTACTTTCATTTGTGTTTCTGCACACCGTACTTGTGTTTTCTTGTCTCTTGGCTAGACATTGTTGTCCCCAAGGCTCCACTATTCCTCTTAGCAGCCTGCGTGCTATTAATTCTTCGAATTTTCCTTCTAGTGTCGATTTATCCAGCAGGAACAGCAAACCCTAAATACAATTTAGTTCTTGTTTACCAGTTTGATAGTTGTCTAGTGGTTTTGTGCAAAAGTGGAACTGTCTCTGCAATGGGACTTTAAGCTTCTTGAGAGCAGGAAAAATACCACAAGCCCCTTGGTTTTACCAACAGGTTGTGTAAAAGTATAGGTAATTAATAAGTGGTCACAGTATCCTGAATGTTGGACTAAGTCAGGCGAGCCATCTCTTAGCAGCCACTCATTCATTCACTCTTTCCTGAGCCACACTGTGACACCACTATAGGCTTCAAGCAGGCAGGTCTTTCAAAATAGTTTCCCTTTGTCATGACTATTCTCATTCTGTCCGTTTCATAATTGATTAAAAAAAAAAAGAATTATATAAAGAAGTGGAAGACCCGAGTCTTGACTTTGGCTCTGTCTGCTTGGTTCAGTGACTTTGGGTTGCCATTCAACAGGGTGGTTGGAAAAATGTCCCTCAAAGATGTCCCCATCCTAATCCCCAGAACCTGTGAATGTGTTGCTTTACACGGCAAAGGATTTAAGGACTTTAAGTTAGGGAGATTATTCTGGGTTATCAGGTGGACTCAGTATAATCACGTGTGTCCTTACAAGGTGAAGGAAGGAGGTAAAAGAATCTGAGAAAAGAGGTAGGAACCCAAAAGCTAGAGGTAATGGAACATGAGTCAGGGAGAAGGAAGGAGGGAGAGAGAGAGAGGAAAAAACAATGAAAGGTCCTGTGCAGCAGCTCTGAAAATCGAGGAAGAGGCTGTGAACCAAGGGTTTTCTAGAAGGTAGAAGAGTCAATAAAACAGATTCTCACTTGGAGCCTCCAAAAATGCAAGCCTTGGTCTTAGCCTAGTGAAAGCCGTTTTGGGTTTCTGACCTCCAGAACTGTGAGATAATACATTTGTATGGTTTAAGTTTGTGGTAATTTGTTATGGCAATTGAAAACTAATATGGTGGTTAATTCAGGCTTTCCTATTTAAACACCTGGCTTTGCCTCACTTTTTCAAGCTCCGAAATAGGAATAATGAAAGCACATTCCCCATAAGATGTTTGTTAAGCTATGCTTGAATGTTAATAAATACCTATTGGCACCATGTATTCTATAGGTTTTCAGTTGATTTTAAAATACCTACTATAACTGTTATTTATGTATTATTTACTTATTTAACTAGCTATTCCTGGACAAGTTAGCCGAATTTTACCAAAGCAATGTATCCTCAAAGTACTTAGTGTATCTTAATGCACAAATAGTTTCTTAAACAAACATATAAGTGACTAGATTTGGGTTAAGAAATATAAATTCTCTGATGTGAGTATGAATAGCGACACAAATTTTACTTCAGACAAGATTCAGACAGATTAAATTTTTTAAAAAAATTCATAGACTATAAAAAGGAGGTGAAGTCTAATCAAAAGGATGAGTCAAGCAACTGTGGAAAAATTTTGATGTCGAGGGAAATGGTTCAGAATAATTCAGATTGATTGTCCACACAGCTTGAATTTGCCAATGAAAGCCAAGTTTCCACTACATTCCATGGTGTGGGGCTTCCTTATGAAGCAGTGTCAGGAAAATCACCTTGAAGTTTCCTACAGGAATCAGCAGTCTTGAGTAGAACACAGCCATGAGATGGCCAGTCCACTCCCTGGCCTCTGACATCTTCCTTTTATTTATTCTTGTGTATTCATTTAATAATGATCCATCCATGATTCTCCATTTATTTATACAAAGTAGAAAGATTTAAAAAGAGCAAAGTAGAGACACAGTATGGGAGAACATCAATGTCTCCTCATATTAGTCATTCTAATACTCCTTGAGTTGAAGATACTTGAACTGGTTAACTGTTTTAGGACAAAGCAGTTCATTACACTGAATTTTTATATTGATTTCTCAATGGAAACACCAAATTAATTCTTTTCTGTTTACTAAAGAGGCTATAGATTGCACTTAGACCTCAGAAATTTTTTACAACAGACATTGACTCATCAACTTTCCTTAGTATTCATTGAGTATAAAGCATTATTCAAGAGAATTAGGAGGGCTCCTAAAGCCTAACACTTCTAAAAATGAAGAAAAAAAGAGTTCACTTGGGAAATTCCCATATTTTATTTGAATTCACAGCACTCACTTGACTGCATGGCTTGGGGAGAGCACTGTAATTTCACATTCCTGGTCCTAACTGTTAATCAATACAACATGTCCCCTTTCCTTTCCAAAGATCCATTTGTATTCTTTGTATGGTGATGTTCAACTTGGAAGAGCTGGAAAAACTAGATATAAGAAGAAACATTATCACAAAGGAATTTTCACATTCTGATGTGGCTTTAATATGGGCCAACTTAGCCAATTGCCAACCACATAACAAATGACACACAGAAAACTAAGTTATGGTTGAATCATCAGTGGAACTGAATTTTGTATATTCATTACATTTGAATAATTTCTTCCTATTTTCTCCTCTCCCTTTTGTCTTTTCTCCTCTCTTCTCTTATTTTCACATGCTGGAAGATTGCTAAAATGTTTTTTTCTACTGGTTTTTTGACATCTAGCCATCTGTTCTTTCAGAACATGATAGATATTATTTATATAAGTGAACTATCTGAGAGAGATCTGTGCTTTGCCCTTTTCCTTTGCCCTGTAAGAGTAGAACCCAATTGTTACCTGGCTTATGAAGACTATACCTTTTTGTGGGAAATCAAGCCATTTATTTTGTATTGTCCACCCAAGTTTAATTTATACAATCTTTATAATATTTTTCTTTTAATGTTAGTGTGTTGGGAACGACATACATGTTAAACCTTTTCTGAAAATATTATACAGTTGGGTTAGTTGGTTAGTTAACTACGGTCTGTCTTGTTCTAATAAGACATCTAGGGCAGTATATCAGACTCTAAACAAGGCAATAGAAATTAAAAATAAAAAATTTGACTAGGAGAATGAGCCTAGGTCTGCATTCATGCAGGCCATAAGAGCTTACATGATTATCAAACCTGGACCATAGAACAGGCCCTAAGTAATCAATTAAATGTGAATTTCTTATTGTCAATTCCAAATTAATATATTGTCCAGAGAAACAAGAAGTTTCTTCAGATTTTGGTCTAAAGCAAATTATTTAGGTAATAATAAAAATTCCCTCTCTCTCTCTCTCTCTTTCACACACACACACTATTGGGCATTAGAGCTGGTGTGTATGTATAGTTTCAGAATGTTTTCTATTAAGACCACTGAGGAATACCAGCCAGATGAGGAGTGGTGGTGAGGGCCTTGAGTAGTGAATACTACTGGTTGGGACTTGGAAAGAAGCACAGTGAGGATGTATCCAGCAGGGCCAAAAATGTAAGACAGAGATATTTCCTAAGCTGCCAGATCTAATGGCTGCTGCTGGCTCAGTGTGGTCTATTCCAATGTGCAAAATTCTGATCATTTCCCCCTGCTAGGGAGATTAACACTGTCAAATCTTCAAAGATCCTAGTTCCCTGAAAGTGCTACGGTTCAATGCTACAGCATTCGGTATGTATGGTACATTGATTGTATTTACTTCATATTGAGTTTTTAAGAAAGGCATTGACTACTTGGCATGTATCCAGAGGACAATGACAAGAATGAAGGTTTCTCAAGTCATTGTACCTGAGGACCCTGTGACAGACTTGGTGATATTTAGAGGCCAAGAATACACTTAGTAAGGCCATGCCAAGGAACTTTAAATATTTAAGACAATCATGTGAAAGACTTCTCTGTCAGTTAGGAGGCCAGGAGAGGAGCAGAACTAGAACCAATAAATGGAAGTAAGCACAGAGGATGGATATTTTGACAAATAAGAAAGGACCCTCTAGCACACTTAGAATTGTTGGAAATTAAAGGAACTGCTTTAGGAATAGCATAAGCACCCTGTCATTAGAAGCAAATGATCAGAAGCTGAATGAACATTCATGGAAGATAGAGGAAATTGGACAAGGTGGCCCTTAAGGCCTTTTCTGGCTCCTAGACAACTCAGTGAAGAACAGTGGACTCTTCGTTTTTCTCTCCAGATCTTGCCCTCCTCTTCCCTCTGCTTCTCCTTCACTCTACATATGTACCTCCTTCTTACAGTTTATATATGCACTATGAGGACTCAGGAAGACATAGGAGTGCCCCAGACCTCACGCCTGCCCCAGGGGTGCCTCTCTTATCCCCCTCAACTCCCATTCATTGCTATTGATAATTCATGGCTTCCCCTGATAAGATGTGCAAGGCAGACACATCTTCAAGACCTCTTTTTTTTCCCTTCCACCAACTCACCACCCCAAGCCATTTCTTATATATAAATTCTGAAGTCACCATGCATGTACCTATTTTTACCAACAGTAGCTTCCAAACCTTGGAGTAATGATTAGTCACTTTGAGAAAGAAATGAGTCATGTCTGAGATCAGCATCTCTATGTTTAACAAAGCCATGCTTCCCATTAATGAAGAAAATAATGATGGTTATTTTGTGGTCCAAACAATTTATACTAAAGGAAGAAATAGAACAAGATCCCAGTGATGGATTGTTACTGAGAACACTTCCTCCTCTTTCTCTCCAGGAAGATGGGATACAGATTTTGGTTGTAGGTCAGACACATACTCAATGTTCTTTCTAGGCAAGACACTCTGTGACTCTCTAACTCCAGACCCAATGATGGTACCAGAGGAGCCCTGGGAATACAAGCCTTCTCTTGGCTGGAACAGTATTCTCCCTTTCCCAGGCACACCCAGCCTGACTTTGTGGAAAATGAATTCTGTTCCAGATATCATTATATTTCCTTTATAAAAATAAGTGGAATGAGTGATGGTTAGGAACGCTGAAAATACAACTTTTTATTTAATTGCTGTCATTGAATATCCATTGCCTTAATAATTCTCAAGCCAAGTCCTATTGTCTTCATAGGTAATTTACAGCCAACTAAGGTATGGAAATGCTTCATATTCTATGCATTTTTGGGGAGTCAAAAAGTATGTCAATATATTAAAGGTCCCGAGGAGACTTGCAGGAAGGACACTTTTTAAAAATATGGTTTAGTCTTAACATTTCCTCATTTGACCACAAAAAACCTTTTTTCAAAGACCATCCATGGTGCAGGACTTCATTGTTCTGCTGGACATAGTCTGACAAATGCTACATTATAACCAACCAAAGGTAGCATAGCATACAGTTTGTAGCCTAGTACCTGACCTTCAAAGGATGTTTAATAAGTACACCTTCATTTTTGGCTTCTCAAGATCATTCTTGATCTTCTCAAGGCAGAGATCACCAAAAATTCATGTTCCACTCTTTATAGTAATTTGATAGAGAAACAGCTACAGGGAAACAGACTACATTGCCAACCTCCCCTGCATCTATGTGGGTTCATATATAAAGCTCTAGCCAGTGAAATATGAATAAAATTTAAACATAGCATTTTTAGGCCTAGCCTATTAAAAAAAGACCATGTGACATCTTTTACTATTTCCCCCCAGCCCATGGCTGGCTATATTTCTTAAGATAGCCTTGAGAGCCATATGTTAAAGAAGGCAAACCCTCTCATATGCTTGGGTTTCTAGCTTACTTGTGGAGCAGAGCCCTCTCTTCTGTCATTTACCCCTCCCCACAACTGCACATATATATCAATTGGATTTTATAGGAGAAATAAAAATAGTACCTTATCCCAAATTTATGTTTGCCATGCAGATTACTGAGCTCACCAATACTTGTATAGGAAGATTTTATTATTACTAAACAGAAATAGAAGCCAACACATACTTGATATGTCTGGTGTCCTGGGTTCATTTATTCAATCATTCAACAAACATTTATTGGTCATGCACAGGGTTCTACATTTAAGAATATAAATATGAATATATTTGAGTCTCCATCTAAACATGGATATTTATACAAATGAAGTCACAAAATTTGGACATTCCTCAAGTGGTTCTATTCATAGAATAAAGGAGAAAAACTATATATCAATTTAATAGATGTTTGTATGCTTGACAAAATTCAATACCCAGCCAATATAAAAAATGTTCAGCAGACTAAGAATAGTAAGGAATTTCCTCAGATGAATAGAGAACATCTCTGAAAAAAGCAAACAGATTACAGCTAATGTTATATTTGAATGTTGAAAGACAGATTGTTTCCCCTTGAGATCAGAAACAATGCAAGGGTACCCACTTTCATTGTTTCTATAAAGCGTAATTCAGGATGTCTTATCCAATGAATTAAGGCAAGAAAAATACATAAAGTGCATAAAAAACAGAAAGGAAGATTTAAAACTATCCTAATTTGTAGATACGGTTGTTACAGAAAATACTAGGGAACCTGAAAACTGGCTAAAATTAGAAGTAATTCATCAAGATCCCAGGATACAAGGCTAATATACAAAAAATCAATTATATATGATCTGCCAACAATTAGAAAAACAAACATTTCAGCAGAAATTTATTTTAGAAATTGAACTAAAAAGTCTTATATTTAAGTACTGGAAACTAGAAAACATCACTGAGAAAAATTAAAGATGACATAAATGTGTAGAAAGGTATACCATGTTCAGTCATCAGAACATTCAGTTTGCAATTCTAACCAAATTGATGTATGGCTTTAATGTAGCCAAGTCAAAATTCCAGCAGCTTAATTTTGTAGAAATAGACAAACTGATTCTAAAGTTCATATGAAAATGCAAAAGACAAGAATTACAAAAGCAATTTTTTAAAGATAGAGTTAGAAGACTTACCCTGCCAGATTTAAGGACTTGCTATAAAACTGTAGTATTAAAGACATCTTTATATCAAAGTATTAACATAGAAATCAGAACATATTGATATATGTTGTTACTGATATTTGACAAAGAAACTAAGGCAATTTGATGGAGAAACAAATGTCCATTCAACAAACTGTGCTTCTTAACCTCCTATGGGGGAAGAAAATGAACATTGATCTTTACCTTATTCTATACACAAAAATTAAATCAAAATCTATCATAGACCTAAGTGTAAAACCTCAAACTATAAAACTTCTAGAAGAAAACATAGGAGAACATCTTTGTGAACTTGGAGTAAGTAAGGTTTCCTTAGATTGCATCCAAAAATTATAAACCATAAATAAAAATTGGACTTCACCAAAATAAAAACATTTTTGATCTTCATGAGTTGAAAAGGAAATACTGGGAGGAAATGTTTGCAACAAATACATTAGACAAGGGACTTGCTCTACACATCTAAAGAATATTAACAACCCCTAAATAAGAAAACAAACAACCTCTAAGAAAATAGATCAGCAGATCTGAACAGACACTTCACGAAAGAAGATACAGGAATAGCCAATAAGCATACAAGAAGATGCTCAACATTATTAGTCACCAGTGAAATGCAATTACAATGGGATACCACTACACATCCATTAGAATGGATAAAATTTTTAAAAATCTGATAGTACCAAGTGTTGACAAGGATGTGGAGCAACTGAAGCTTTCCAACACACCATGGCAATTTTTTAAAGAGTTAAACTTACATCTACCATATGACCCAGCACTTCTAATCCTTGATATTTACCCAAGAGAAACAAAACCTATGTCCACACAAAGACTTGTATACAGGTATTCATAGCAGCTCTACTTGTAATTTCCCCAAACTGGAAGCAACCCTAGTGTCTATCAATAGGTAAATGAATGATCTGATTGTGTTTTCTCTACATAATGGCATATTCATTACTCAGTAACAAAAAGGAAGGAACTATTGATATATCTTACAATGCGATTAACCTCAAAATCATGCTGAGTGAAAGGAGGCCGAAAAGAGCACGTACTCGAGGAATCCATTTTTTTTTTTTTTTTAAAGATTTTATTTATTTATTTGTCAGAGAGAGAGGGAGAGAGAGCTACGAGCACAGGCAGACAGAGTGGCAGGCAGAGGCAGAGGGAGAAGCAGGCTCCCTGTCGAGCAAGGAGCCCAATGTGGGACTCGATCCCAGGACGCTGGGATCATGACCTGAGCCGAAGGCAGCCACTTAACCAACTGAGCCACTCAGGCATCCCACGAGGAATCCATTTAAATATAATTCTAAAAAGTGCCAAATAATCCATAGTGACAGAGAGGAGATCTGTGGTTGTCCATGGATAGGGCCAGAGGGAGAGAAGCCTTAGAAAAGGTCACAAGTTAACTTGTAGGGATGATATAAATGATTGTTATCCGGATTTTGGTGATGATTTTGTGGGTATATGCATATGTCAAAGTGGATCGAATTGTACACTTTAAATATGTGCACTTTAATGTACCTCAATTATCCCAAGGTGAGCTGAAAAAATTTTTTAAATGAAAAAGATTGGCTTGACAGTTTTCCACCTTATTCAATGTCATGCATTTCAAAATTGATTCGTTAGGCTTTGTGAAAAATCTGTTGGAATCTGTACATGCTGAGACATCTTTTGAGCAAAATTGATTTCGCCTCCGACAGACATCTTAACTAATTCCTTTTTTGTGTTGTGTCTACATGGCTGGTAAAATTAAAGTGAACAATGACAAACTGATTTGAATATTTGAGCCAAACAATCTCCTATTGTACATTTTCCCCAACTTGAAGAATATCTGAAGTAATCTTGGAAAGTTTTTTTTAACTCTTTCAGGAAATTGAAATTTCAAATTATGAAACAATAAAATAGAAATTTACACAGTATAACTGAGTTGCCTCCAGGAGTCAGCACACTTTCTCTGCTCCATCTCTTAGAGGAACAATAGGGATGAAGATTTTAGTGGAGAAATTATGACCAATTATGTAGTTGATAAGTCTCTTGAAGTGTCACCTATAGTTTGGGGGTTGTTTCCTATTTATACTGTAGAACAATGAGGCCTTCCTCCTGCGAGTTCACCCAAAGCCTGAAAAGGGTCTCTATTTAAAAAATAGCATGTGGTTCTTTGTTTTCCTACACCCACTTAGTTGAATTTCCCAATTATTGTGTGTATTATGGAAAATTTCTGGGTTTTCTCTGCTTTACTCATCAAAATGTTATTTATAGAGTTAATTTAGAACTATCAGATGCCCAGAGAAGCTATTTTCAGCTCTATTTTACAGAAGAGTCAGAAGTTTCATGTAGTTAAGTGTAAATGGAATTGACTACTCAAAATGTAAGAGTCTAATTTGAAACACAGATCCTCCAAGTTATGAATATGTTCCAAGGTTGGCACAACATATGATCACATCTCTAAGGATTGCCATTTATACTCCAACACATGTAGAGATGACTCAATGCCTTTTTAGGCTGGTAGCTAACAAATGGCTTTAGGTTAGGACATTTCGAATGAGTTCAATTTTATCATGAGCTTACTCATTGTACTGGTATTGGTACATTCAATATACTACAGAACTTTCTGTCCTCTTCGTATGCAAACTAGAGGGACATGGCCATGGACTAGGAAGGCAGAATTTAGTGATACAGATTAGCATGTTAGAATAAATATTTGGACCACTACAATAATTTCAGCCACCATTTATTTAGCCATTACCTAGGTTAGGTGCTATGCTAGGCATATGATTAATAACTAGCTAGTATTTATAAATGGCTTATTCTGGACCAGACACTATGCCAAACAGTTTTCAGGCATTTTCTCTATTAATCCTTACAATATAAACATGGATTAGCTGAATTTACAGGTGAAGAAACAGAGAAAAGAAAAAAAGTAATCTTCCAGTAACATGGCTAGTAAATACCGGAAACTGCAGGAATTAATTCTTTAGTGTGTCAAGCCACTTGTTTTCTCCTTGACCATCTCTGGAGTGTGCTTTTTATTCCTGAAAGATGAAACTGCTCCCTTCTTGTCTTAGTATGTTCCAGCTGCTGTAACAGAATACCATGGGCATTTATTTACACAACACGAACTTCTTTCAGGGCGCTGGGGGCTGGAAGTCTGAAATGAAGGTGCCAAAATGGTTGGGTGAAGGCTCTCTTGTGACTGTCAAACTTATTATTGCCATATGGTGGAAAGGGCCATGCATCTCTCTGGAGCCTGTTGTGTGAGGCACCAACCCCACTCATGATGGTTCCACCCTCGTGACTTAAGCACCTCCCAAAGTCCCCACCTCCTCATACCATTACCTTTAGGGGGTTAGGATTTCAATACACTAATTTTGTGGAGAGTCGGGTATTCAGACCATCCCTTTTATGCCTTGATCACCTTTATCTCTCAGACTACAGAATTCTTCCTCTTCCTCTTCCCCTTCTCCCCCTTCCTTTCTTCTTCTTTTTCTATTTCTTCTCCTCCTCCTCCTCCTTTTCCTCCTTCTTCTTCTTTGTCATCATCATCGTCGTCGTCTTCTTCTAAGATTTTATTTAATTAAGAGAGAGAGAGAATAGGGGCACCTGAGTGGCTCAGCCGGTTAAAGCCTCTGCCTTTGGCTCAGTTCGTGGTCCCGGGGTCCTGGGATTGAGCCCCGAGTCGGGCTCTCTGCTCAGCGGGGACCCTGCTTCCTCCTCTCTCTCGGCCTGCCTCTCTGCCTACTTGTGATCTTTGTCTGTCAAATAAATAAATAAAATCTTTAAAGATTTTTTTTAAAAAAAGCGATCGAGAACACACGTGCACACAGGCAGGGGCAAGGGAAGCTGGGGGGAGGTGTAGAGTGAGAGGGAGCAGCAGATTCCCTGCTGAGCAGGGAGCCTATTGTGGGACTTGATCCCAGGATCCTAAAATTAGACTCTTAACCCGCTGAGCCACCCAGGTGCCCAGGCTACAAAACTCTTGAAGCACAAAGAACAGTACTTGAGATCTAGCAAGGCCATGAAAACAGATAGGGGCTTAAAACAATAACACTTATTTCTTACAGCTTCTTTGAGTCAGGATACAGCAGAGATGGCTGACCTCTGCCACACAATGTATGGGCTTTAAGCTGGAGAACTTGAAGAATGAGAATGGGAATCACTGGAGGCTTGTTTGCCCATATTTTTAGGAGTTGAAGCTGAGGTGGTTGGTTAGAATATGTACACATGGCCTTTCCATAATTATATGCCTGGGCTTCCTCACATATGGAGGTGTGGTTCCAAGGGCAGGCATCCTGAGGGAAAGCAAGAGCAGGTGGAAGCCACATTCTCGTCTTTGACCTAGCCTCCGAAGTCCTACAGTATGCCTTCCACTCTGTTTATTGGTTGAGGCACTTAGGAGGCACCCCTGGGTTCAGGGAGAAGGATCATAGACTCTATACCCGTGATGGAGATGCATCAGTGTCACATTGTCAAAAAACAAAAAAACAACAACAGAAAAACCCCGCGAGGTTTGGGGCATACACGGGTGGGGCCTTCTTGGCAAAGAAAAGGTTCCTACAGGAAGCCATAATGAGGAAGTGAAAAGCTTTCCACCGATGATGCCCCTTAGCTCCTGCTTTCCCTGCGTGAGTTCCGTGAATGAACTGCTTTATGTGCTGTCTCCCGGTTCTCTACCACTTAGAAGACTTGAAGTCCGGCCTCCTTCCATGATTTACACACACAAAGAAGGACACTCCCTGCCAAACAAACACTCACAAAGAAAAACACTCATTAAAGTTTTTTCTGTGCAGCTGACTTGAACAAATCACTTAAAAATAGAATATTGGAAACCCTTAATTTGAAAAGCTCTATGGACCCTTTCCTGTGTCCCAGGCTTTCCTCTCTCCCCATTGCCCTGTTTCCTTGTCTGCCTCTTCTCTCTCTCGGGACTAAAACTTTAAATACCTTCCATTTTTTTATAAAAAGTAATTCAGTTTGGCTGCACTGAATCTCCATACCCCACACTCGGCAGATGGGCTTTCTTTGAGCAAAGCCCCATGAATGTAACCTGCTAAACCACACAAGGCTGCCTAAACTTTAACCTCACCCAATCTCCCTCCTCCACCTCTTGCTGCAAGGGGAAGGAGCAGTAAAGAGATTCAGTCCTTCGGCGGTAGGAATTACCCCCTCTTCCCACCCCTGTTTTCTCCATGGAAAAGGCACAAGTTGCCTCATTCGGTGTGGTTTTAAATAACATCCCCCCTCCCCCGCCCATCCCCAGCATTGCACTAGCATGCCTTGAACTGCAGCCAGCACTATCCACTGAAGTTTTCCATCTCCGATTTCCAAAACATTCAGGGAAAGCTTCAGCCTCAGACATTATAAATATGCCTTAAGAACAGAGCTTCCGAGGCAAAAATCACCATTCAATGGAGAGAGCCTCCAAGTCTCCATTAAAATCTAAATCAAGTAGGTAAACCCCATTGTTGTCCTCTCTCCTGTAGCCCCATTCCAAAGCCCATCCCTAAATCCTATGAATTTTCAGAGCTAGGTTGACTCTGGAAAGGCCTTTATGGAAACATGTAAATATGACAGAGAGGCTGTCTGCCTAGTCCCTAAATAGGCAGAGTCGGGAAGAATATTGCTTCCCACATGGCAGCTATAATACAAATTGTAACTATTTTTGACACAGTCATGTCTTCACTGCTCCACCAGTCCTCTTCTCAGCAAGTGTGCCCCGGCTCTCTCCTCTCCACTCCTATGGCCCTGCCAAGGGGAGGGCACCCTGGGATCCCATGTGCCTGACCACAGCATGGTGCCCACTGGCTGGGAGTAATCCTGTCCAGTAGTTTCTACAGGACAACGGGACAGGACTGAAAGATGGGAGCTAGAAGAGTCTGAGCAAAGCAGCGCACACCTCTCAGCTGAGGCAGAAACACAAAGTAGATGCTGAGAAATTTGACATATATGCAATCGATTTGGCTTCCAGAACTGGAGAATGAAATCTAGTTCCCCAAAGCCAACTAGTTCCTGCTTCCAGGTCCTTGAGAGGTCTGGTTACTCCTCTTGCCCCCAGGGCTGGCAGAGAGATTCCCAACAATGAAATGACAAGTTAACTCCATTTCTTCAACTACTTTGCACCCAAACGAACCCAGATGATTCTCCATACCAAATGTGAGAAAGAAAATGGCAAGGTATTTCTATTTTCATTAATTTATCTACCTACCATTTTCTGGGCATCTATGCTGTAAGCAATGAAGAATTTTAAAACAAGGAGTTTCTCTACAGTGTAACTGATGTTCCTTCCTGATACTCTAGGGCCATTAAAAGGTTAAGACATACTTTAATACTGAATGAGATGTTGCCATCATGAACTTATCCTAGATTCAAAGAGCTGTCTCGAGAAATAATATGCCATTGAAGTCTCTTTGAAGGTATTCTGCATTTTTTAACACTTGAGTAGTGAACTTTGAGGGGGCTTCATCACAGGGATTTGCAAAATGCCAAAGAATATGCTACTTGTCGGGTTTTTTCTTTTTTCTTCCCAAGAGATCTCTGTCTGCTCCTTAGGATGAGTGTCATAGCTAAACAAACAGGCAAACAAAAACAAACTCGTAAGGCATTTCTAAGCAATGTGTGCCCATTTCAAGAAATGGGGTCAAATGCATCAGCAAATTAAGAAATGTAACGGATTGTGGAAAAAGCCTAAATCACGATGAAATAAGTAAGGAGTTGGACTCTGCATGCGTAATTCTTTACATGAGGAGTTCATCGGAATTCTGACTGGTGACGAGGCACGTACTACACAAAAAGGGTAGGGTTCAGAGGAAAGGAAGTGTGCGCCACACTCGAATATTGAGCAAGCTGCTTATACTCATTGAGCCTGTTTCCTCATTTGTAGGAAGAGGATAACAGCATCATTGCTGCAGCAGGATGCTGTGAGGATTTAACAACTGAGTGTACCTGAAGCCCTCGGCACGTGCACTGATGTGCTCACTAAGTCTCCTACTTCTCCTTCCTTAGTACTTAATGTTCTCTTCATAGTTACACATATATCTGGAAATTCTGGTGCAATTTTCCTGGTATATGAAGAGCCTGATGTGCTGGTTGGAGATTGGAACCCAACTTGATTCTCCTCACCAAGACAACTCTAATTTCTGGGCTGTGTGTGTGTGTGTACATGTGAAATTGGTCTGTACTAAATCCTATGGTTTCTGCCATCAAGCTTCAGTTTCTTTGGCTTTAGTCACCTTGATTCAACAGCAAAACAGAGAAGCTATTTTGACATTTTGCTGTTTGACCTTTAAAGTTAACAGCCAGGGGCGCCTTAGTGGCTCAGTGGGTTAAAGTCTCTGCCTTGGGCTCAGGTCATGATCTCAGGGTCCTGGGATGGAGGCCCGCATCGGGCTCTCTGCTCAGCAGGGAGCCTGCTTCCTCCTCTCTCTCTGCCTGCCTCTCTGCCTACTTGTGATCTCTGTCTGCCAAATAAATAAATAAAATCTTAAAAAAAAACTTAAAAAAAAAATAAAATTAACAGCCAGACAGATTCCCCAACCTCCCCTACCTCCCCTCTTTATCGCAATCGTCAACTGTTTCACATGACAACTGGGATTAGATGGGAAAAGCGACCCAGCCCGCTGAAAGAATATTATCAGAACCTTGCCATACTTTAATCACACTCCTGACAAATTCCATTTTCTTCCTCCATGCCTACAACTTCTGGAACTTTGACAATCTTAAATCATACACTTTGCCATCAAAGTTTTTATTTTTTCTTTCTTAGAGAAACTCAAAGTACTATAAAGATTTGTTTATTTATTTATTTGACTGAGAGAGAGAAAGAGAGAGCGCATAAGCAGGGGGAGTGGCAGACAGAGGGAAAGGGAGTCATGACCTGAGCTGAAGGCAGACACTTAATCAACTGAGCCATCCAGGTACCCCATTTCTTAGTTAAGCATCACTGCATTTATTCCTAAGTGTCCCAGCTCTCTCACACTCTTGCTGCTCCGTCTAGAAATTTCTGTGTTTCCATACACATAGTATACAATTCAAGTTGTACAATTGATCATACAGTTGGAAGTGAGCTACCAAGTCCCTCACCAATCACTATTTGTTTTTTGTGATAAATATATATTTTTAAGAAAACACAACATGTAGCATACGTAAACATTCTCATCTAGGATTCCTTGAGAAAGTTAAGCTCTTGTACCTGAAGGTATCCATGGCATGTAATAAAGTAACATTTCTCCTAGGCATCAGGGAGTGTTAGGTACCATACTTGGGAGAATTGAGGAAATAGTTATAAATAATCCTCTGTGTGCAGTGGTTCAGATGAGAAACTCAAGTTGGGATATGCCTTCACTCAATACTCTAGCCTATGGGTTCTCCACAGGGGTACAAATAGATCCACTCTCCTCCTCCTACTCATCCTCATCCTCATCTTTTTCCTTATTCTTCCTCTTTTACTTTTTTATCAAAGTTAAATCAGAAAGTGTGTAGAGTGCATCAATCTTAAGCGTACAGGGGGAAGAATTTTATATATGTATACGCTCCTGTAACCACCATTCAGATCAATGTATAGAACATTCCATCACTTGAGAATGCTCCCCCATACCATCAGAGACAGACCTCTAGTCTAACTTCTGTCATTGCACTTAGTTTTGCCTGTTTTGAAACTTCATATACATGAAACCATATCTGTATCTCCCTTCTTTCCTTCAACAAGTCAGAAAGATTTTCCATGTTGTTGCATTTCCATTTATTTTTATTGCTGAGTATTATGCTATTATATGAGTAGATCACTGTTGACTCATTCTCCTGTTGATGGACATCTGGATTGTTTTTAATTTGGGGTTGTTTTGATTAAAGCTGCCATGGGCAGACTTAGGCATATCTTTTAGTGGATATAGGTATTCATTTCTCTTGGGTATCTATCTGTGCGCTGACTGGGTCATGAGGTCGGCTTTTGTTTAGCTTTGGGAAATACTGCCAAAGAGTTTTCCTAAACGGTTATTCCAATTTTGCTCATTCTTTTTAACAGCTGCATAGTATTAAGTGGATTTTTCCATGATTTGTTTAACTAGCCCACTAATAATAGACATATATGTAAATCGTTTCCAAACACTTGCTATCACAAAATATGTCCCAAATGGTATCTATTTACAGAGATCACTTTGTAGATATACAGGTTTATCTTTGGGGAAAAGTATAAGAAGTTAAGTCGCTGGACCGAGAGATATGTGCATTTTTAGCTCTAGTAGATATGAATAAATGGTCTCCAAAACGTTTCAACTAGCATGGGCCCCTCCTGGCAGTATTTAACACTGTCTCACTTCATGTTCATGGCCACAGTAAATCAGCACATGTTTTGAACTTGTCTGTCCAATAGGCATAAATCATGTTTCCTTGTAATTTTAATCTGAAAGTCTTTTACTACAAGTGAGTATCTTTCCAACATTTAAAAGCATTCTTATTTCCTTTTCTGAGGTTTCTCTTTTAATATTACCTAATCCATTATTCTTTACTTTTTTTAAAAGATTTATTTATTTATTTGACACAGAGAGACAGAGATCACAAGTAGGCGGGGTGGGGGGGGAGCAGACACCCTGCTGAGCAGAGAGCCCCATGCGGGGCTCTATCCCAGGACCCTGAGATCATGACCTGAGCTAAAGGCAGAGGCTTAACCCATTGAGTCACCCAGGTGCCCCTACCTAATCCATTATTCTATTGAGTTGTTGGTCCTTTATTGATTTAGGGGAGCTCTTTTGATAATAAAGAAGTTAGACCTTTGTCTGTGATAATATTTTCCCTCAGATAGTTGCTTGTTTTCTCTCAGTGTTAGTAACTGACAGAATGATTTGGGATATTTCCTTTACATTAGGTTTACAAAGCTTGTCTTCTCTTTCTTCCACCACCCGCATGATGTGTCTTGATCATTATTAATCAATAAAAATAATTTATGCTGTAAATTCACTCTCTGGATTATTAAAAATAATCTTGCCCTAAGGCATGCTCCAGAGAATTAAAAGAAAGCCTCCATATAAAAAAAGTGATTGACAGACACACAGAACATAAGTATGGTTGCTATCTTAATTTTTTCAAATTAAGAAAGCAAAAGGCAAATTGCACTCTTAGTAATATTCTGTGTTAGAGTCATTTGTTTAGTTTTGAAAAGCTTTATGTGTGGTAATCAGAGGGCTCACGCTACCCTAGGGAGGCCAACGAGTCACAGAGGGATGGAAAGGCACTTCACACTGCTCCCAACTTAGACTGTCCCGTAAAATGCCCTCAAAATGAAGACTGGTATAGAGAGGGACCTAATGTGCAATCATTGAGATGCTTAAAGCTATTGATCTCATTCTTCAGGAAGATTTCTCCTCACCCACTGACCTCTTATAAAAACCATCTTTTTTTTTCATAACTTTTTTTTTAAGATTTTATTTATTTATTTGTCAGAGAGAGTGAGAGTGAGCACAGGCAGACAGAGAGGCAGGCAGAGGCAGAGGGAGAAGCAGGCCCCCTG